>VCRD01001251.1:79369-153787 GCA_006783055.1 Trinorchestia longiramus
TTGGCTCGTCACACGCTTCCGAGCAGCGCGTGCTCTGCGAGGTCACTTGGCAGTGAGCCTAGCATTCTCAAGTTGACTCAAAGTTTGTTCAAAGTTAGTTTTAGTGGCATGTCGTAAAATTAAACTTTCCCCCGATTTTTTGTTACTTACTTTAAAAGTTGCCAAAGTATATCGGGGCTTAATTTAGCTAGAAAAGTACGTGTGGGATGCATTTTCCGACTCATAAGAGACCACAATTTTTTGAGGAAGTGATCTTTCTATCACAACATGTGCTCTTCGATCAAGAGCTACCAATTCTTGCTTTAAATATCAATTAATAACTTTTCATAAACTCTAAAAGTAAAATGGAGGCATTAATTGCCAGGTTAAGAACCTTTACTTCTGAGAATGTTGATTTGTTGAGAACATAGTTAGTCGAAGAAGACTTAGGCTCAATAATACAGCTTTTCTAACTTCCGCTTCTGTTTCCTTGTTTGAAAGAATGATCATACTTTCTGGACACATGCTGTAGGTACGATATGTTTGCAAGTTTACTTAAAATCGTGATTCAATTGATACGGTTATGTACATCGCATATTGTTGGGAATCGTCTCTCCGAATATCGAGGACATTTTGAACTTCTCAAGATTGGGCAAGATTCGTGATCATAACTGAAGATGATGTTGATCCCCATCAGCGTACATATGGAGCCAGTGTTCATCACAATTACCCACCGCACACGAACCCCTGAGATAGACCTCCACTACTCACCACATGCGTGTGTGTGCAATGAGCTCAATTCTATTCCCCTCCTAGTATCCCTTTCCATTTCACCCCTATACTTAGGCACACTCTGTGCAAACCCTCCCTCAAATATTTCCTAATGGTACCGACCACCACCAAAAGTACCTATCTTTAACTACCTATCTCCGAAAGAGCAGCACTTGTTTTGGCAGTCTGGCGTGTGTGGTTCACGAAGCTTCGTTTTACCGTTTTGTTCGTTTTCGTCTCGTGAGGGAAAGAGTGTCCGTAACAGACTGAATACTACAGGGTGTCTCAAAAAAATGTACTCACCCTTTAACCGTTGCTAACATGCTGTCTTCTTTGTGTTGCAGGTGTGAGGTTCGAACCTTTGCGAACATGATTAAATGTGATTAAAAAATCATGTTCGCAAAGATTCGAACCTCACACCTGCAACACAAAGAAGACAGCATGTTAGCAACGGTTAAAGGGTGAGTACATTTTTTTGAGACACCCTGTAGATTGATTCCGATGTCTAACCTACTGCAGTCTTGAATACAAATTTTATGTGAGCTTTGTACTTTAGGTGAATTGGACGCGTATTTTCTATTATGTACAACGATGATAAACTCAATTAGAAGAATAATCTGCTTCCAGTCTTCGAACAATTTTATCCCAGTTGTAGTAGCCAGTGATACAGTTTAGGGTGAACAAAGCATCACTATGCACTCTATGATAATCATTATTATTACATATATTGTAATAATATCAAGATTAAACATGCGCTTAAAACAGTAATTTCTCCACAGCTGATAGTAGTATATACTACATAAGATTTGTACAAAATTCTTTCTTTTCTTGCTACCTGAGTGGCAAAGATTAGGTCAACCAGAGAATAACGAGCGTCTAGGCTTCCTCACCGTGGTCAAAAACAGGTCATGTAATTATGGCTTTAATCGACTTGTTGATTCGGCAGAGACCTGCCGCCTCCGTTTCAGGTCTCGCCAATTTCAGTATTTTGGTTCCGGAAACACCTCTACTTGAGTCCGCACTCTAGTACTAAAGAAAGCCTAAATTTCCAGTGATTGAAACTGAATTAAAAGCCAGCGAAAACACAAAGCCTAATGAACCTTTTTTGCTCTGCGTCATTGACTGCTCGGCATCTCTGGATCCCTCATGCAGACGTGATGAGGAAATTCTCCAAGTCCTGTACACTCGAAGAATGATGAACCGATCTTTGTTCATTTTGGCAATTCCTTTTAAAAGTATAATTGTGATGACGTTTAGAAACTAGCCGTGAAGGAAAGAGACGTGACTGATCATTCTTAAATGTTTTACAATGACTGTTACTAATGTTAGTAGTCACGCCTAAAGAATCGTCACATTAATTAGTAACAAATTCACTTTATTTCGTTCACAGCTTTTATTTATAATAAGAATTCGCAAGTTTTCAAGTTACGCTCGAGTGAAGAATGGAAGTAGTTCTAAATGTGAACCCCTTCAAAACATTTTAATTTCGTTTTAATTTTGTTTTATCGAACAATGATCACCGTGCTCTTACATGCTGTCTTCATTTGTGTATCTTTTTATGTTTCTTTATATTCTTCTGCGATTAACTGATACTGTACTGAAAGTGATAGCGTAGAACTGACATTTCTAATAATACTTAGAATCCTTCAATATTGCAATGGAACATCCCTTGATGTTTTATACATTCAAACCTTTCCTCGAGGCACAACGGTCCTTCCGTCGGTGGAGTGTCTTGATGAGGTCTGTCGAAGCTTCACGGTGTTCTAAGTATCGAAAGTAGAATCAGTTTAATTTTTTCGTTTGTGAAACTTTCACATTTCCATTTTCTCCTCCTGCTTCTAGTTCATTAGGGTGGCTAACGTATTGTGGAAGTAACCTGCCACATGTACGTGTGAATTTAAATAGCGTGTTGTAATACATCTTTATGAAAGAATCATAAGAGTCATTACGACAGTTTCGGAGCGACTTCATTGATAAAAACTGACGATAATTAAATCTAGTATCGGAGACTGTGCTGTTGTCTACGGATTTAATTATTTTAAATGGTTCTTACGAATACAGAATATCAAACCTCTAACGTTCGTCTGTCTGTGGCCGTATAATTCTGCTTCCTTACTTCCCAACCAAGTGAATTTGGATCCTATTGAAAGATTTCCCTGGGGACAAAATCGTGAAACACTAAAGCTTGTAGAAGAACATCGTGAAAAGATCCATGGAAAAATCCAGCATAAGATCCATGAAGCAGTGACTTTTTATGAAGCACTCCCTAAAGCTCGCCAAAGTTGATATTATGAGCCCAGATTTGCAGTAACTTTAGGGAAGTTGCAGCGACTTCTACGTCACCAAATGCGGACCTCAAGAAGAAGAAGCCAGCATACACGACTCTTGTATAGGTGCTAAATTCTGAGCCAACGAACTCTAAGGTTGTAAATGACAGACACAGGGTCGAGCCAGTCTGCTCAGAGGATTCGTTTTTCTAACCCAGTGTACAGTTAAGCCTAAAGCATTCTTAAAGGCAGCCCAAGACTAAAGCACTTTTTAACTTCTATTCGAGCATTTAATTTAAGAATTTAAGGATGATAAACTTTTAGATACTCCATAAAGAATAATAATCGAAAAAATTGCAAGACATGTAGCGACTATTGGCAGTTTATTTCTATGAAATCGCATGGCTTGCTTCTCTGGAAAGTAATTTTATCGAAGTGTTAGTGTCAGCGGAAAAGTTTAGTGACCCTAAGTGAACCTTTTTGCTGAAAATATTTTTTTACTTTACGTATATATGTTATGATTTTGACTGAAATTATCGCTTATAATGTTGCACGACTCGAGATGGTTAGGCGATCATGTCTCCTTGCAGGCTTTTTGAGTCTCGGCAATTCTCCATTCCCGAAATATTACTACAGGGTACAGCAACATAACTTCCTTTTTTCAAACGCTTTGCTTACAAAAAAAGAAGTTGTGTTGCTGCACCCTGTAGAATACTCACCGGAGGTCTTGCCATTTCGTTTGTAATTTTTTCAGGTAAATTTGAATTGGAAGTTGAACTTTTCAATTTTTACGCTAAAACGTATTTTTTATATAAGTTATCTCCTGTTTATGGCACGGGTTTTCTCGTTTTTTTTTGTGAATTGCACCATTCCTGCCAACAGGACATGAGGTGATAACATTATGTTATTAAATAGTTTATCACAACAGTAGTAATTTTCATACATGTGTTCGACTTGTCCACCGTGCTACAAAATGGAAGCTGCAATAGGAGATAGTGACTTCAATTGTTTAATTCTGATCCTAGTGATCTTAGAATCCGCCCTTTTTCTATGGGCTTACACTTGCAACTCGTTATAATTATGAATTGATTGAACTTAGTTAAGTTATAATCATTCCTTCCCCCCCTGCTACCATTTAATGAAGGGAAAAGAATACTTACACAGAGAGATGATCCACAGTTTCTTGCGCCCTAGGTTGTCCATCCATTACGTAGGGCGACAGCCTGAGTGCCTTCTAATGCCTTCGTATTGGTAGAGCAGCATTAGCTAAGATAAGTGGTATCGAACTCTCATCCGGGCTTCAAATTGATTACTAGACATGCAGGATTCCTCTGATACCCTCATTTGATACACTGAAATTCGAGGGATAAGCAACACGTTTTCATACATACATATATAACATTACTTAGAATAGAATGAGGCTATAGGAACGAACCTTCTGGCCCATTCTTGGGTCGGATAATTACTTCGATAATTATTCGGTTGTTTACCCAAGTCCCATGCCGTATTTCTAGCGCGTCAACCATGTCGGCAGCGGGATTCGAACCCGGGTCTTTCCGCTCACAAGCAGATTCGCTCACCAGTCGACCAAGCTGGTGATAAGCTTCATTAATTATTGTTTTCCTTTTAGTATCGAGTGGAAATACTAGACAGTACTGATCATGGAGCCTGACTTCAGAACGTTTACAGAATAGATTGCTGTCTGTTTTACATATACATTGTCCTCTTCAGCTATTAAAAAATCATTAATTTCTTTAGTTCGTTAGTAACTTTAAACTAAACTGAGATTTTGATTTTTATCAAACCCAAAACTAAAAAAATACCAGTTCTGGTATTTTTAAGATAAACTGGAAATTATCGTTTAAAAACAGTTGCAAGTTAAACTTACGTTATCTCTGAAACAAGTACAAGATAGCACCCAACGATCACATGCAGTTTTCAAGTCTCACAGATGCGGGTATCAACTTGTCTATTTTTCTCGAATGAAAATATGACGACTGAAGAACTGTTAGCAATAATACTCTAAATTTTACATGCTTAGCTAACTAAACTAACTTTCATAAATATGATTAACTCCGGGATGTGATTGCTGTCAGAATTAGAACTAAAGCTCAGCAAGAAAAACAGGTAAACAAAGAACGGTTTACAAAATCTATATCGTAGTGACTTGCTTTTCTCACACTACAAACTCCATTTTATAGTAATAGCACACAGTGAGTCGCCACCTCAACAGCCAATAAGTGAACAGGACGGAAGATTTGAATGCAGCGGACATGGGGCTGTACTCCGAAGCTTTATCAGTTAACAAGCGGGCACTCCACATCAGTCAATGAACCTGGCCAAACGTCTATATAAAGCGGCTGATCGACTCAGTTGAGGCTTGAGCACTGTCTTCCGAGCGCTTTTAGAGTTAGCAACTGTTCCGAACGCTCACAAGTCAACATCTTCACCAAGACCTCTCACTCAAGTTCTTCTCGACTCAAGGTTTCTCACCACACTCATTGACACATTAGCCTGAGACTCCTAAGAAGCAGAGTACCCACGCATCATCTACCAAGTTTGTTATTACTCCTGTACTCACGCACTAGTGTCAAAGTGTTTTACTTCACTTGGTCTTTCCCTAATTGATCGTAAGATCAATTTACTTAACTATTGTGCTTCTTAATGTGTCGAAATTTATCCCTGTGACATTTATCCTGTTGGGTTCCTCGACGGTTCGTTCCTTACTCCTTCAGACGCTCACTCCAAGTAAGACAGGATAAAAAATATTCTGTCGTCTGTCCGTAAGAAAGATATTCACTGTCAGCTCAGAGCTGAGAGAAGTCTGAGGATTGGGCATGAAAAGTGAGATCACTATTATATTTTTGAACAATGATATTACGATGAAAATTAAGAGCAAAGCATTGGTTGTGAAACTGCTGAATGTTTTTCATACAATTCCATTAAAAAAAATTCATATTTATGATCGATTTTGACTCATTCATGTTCTTGGAATTTTCTTTTTCTTGCATGAAAATTGACTGGATAAGTATTTACGCACGGTTTTATTAAAATAAATATCAGTAAAAAATTACATATGCTATAAAATATCAGTAATCAATCAATAAAAAGCGACCTTCACTTTACTCACATACAATATAGTTGTGACAAATTCGGGGAAAAATTAAATGGTGTAATTTCTCTCGTGTTCACCTGCCGGAGAGACCTCTCAGTGTACTCACATAGACTCGCATGTTTATTCCTCATTAACTATGGCGCTGGTCGTACTCCACAGGACACTGAGCTTCACTACCACATTGCATGTGAGCTTATTAATAATAACCGAATGAGCACGCACTTTTGCCCATCCCTCGGGTCACGGTGGGTGGGAAGTCAGTCAACTTTACGAGGATGCTTGTGCATGATAATGACTGCGGGCGATGACGCTACCGCAGTAATAACTTTCTACGACCTCATCCTGCCTTATTTTATCTTGGTTTATCTTGTAATTAATGTAATTGTGATGTAGCACGAAATGTTAATGCTCATCACAGCTAACGAGAGATGGTGGATGCTGCTGAAGTTTTGCAGCTTTTCTGGACGAATAAAAAACTACATTCTGTATGAATGGTTCAATGCCTACTCAGATACAGAAATTTTACCCCTTTGTGATGACACTTGGATGAAATATTTATTGATTTTCACTGGAAAGTTCGTTTTAATTCAGAAAAAACTATAGCAGAATCCTGAATAAAATACCAATTACAATTGTAGCAAAAATATTAACAACAATAATAAAAAACACGGAGGGTATTAGATAACTCACACTAAAGCCACATGTGCAGACCCGTTTCCAAGCCACCAGCAGACTTCGATCACGGGACTTTAAGACATACATCTCGATGCTCAATTTTACGTTAATATAAATGACGCATAAAATGTGTTATTTTCAAACTTGTATTCGTGTGGTTGCGACCGAGACCGCAACACGGAAAATGATCTGCTCAAAGTTGGTCCAGTTATGCTTTTTATACAATCATACCCTGAAATGTCAATAATTTGTGAGCTGTAGAAGCTAACGCAAAAGTTATTTCCGTATGTTTTCATAAAAATAAAGGCTGAGCTACTCTTGTGGTTAGCAACGTAGATTTATAGTTTTGCATTTTAAAAGAATTATCAACACCGCTGTTTATTGATAGCTGTTTTGTCTAAGGGAACTGCAATTATGTGAACTTATACAGAACACTCGTTGATGTTCGACACTAATGAACAGCTGAACTGAGAATGCATTTCTATTTGTGCCTGACATGCTAATAATTACCGTAATCAACTCAATAAGCTATTAATGCAAAAATAACTATATGAACTGTATAATATTGAACGCAGACTTGAGCCACAAGTAGCACAAATTGCAAGTACATCCTGCTAATTTCTCATTAGATCTTCAGGGTGAATTGAAGAAAGTTTCGTATAAATTTTAGATGAAGCATCTTCTGGTGCCTTCATTTGGTATTTCCCTACACCCAGAGTTACAATGCACAAACTGGGAAAACAATTCTGGGAGCGTTGCATGTTTGCCTTGGGCTAAGTAGCCCACGGACTTCTGCCCCGAAGTCAGTCCCTCAAACTGCTGCTGTCGAAATGACTTTATATTATGTAACCTGTAATCTAATCATCCATGTATCTGAACTTGTAGATAACTTCTGAAAAGGAAATCTTCACTCACGTGTAAAGTCATTTCGTTTCTCTAATATTCTAGGATTCACTTCAGGAGTTTAGAACGTGGCATAGCTAAAAGGACGACTTGGTTTGCATGAATTCACAAGGACTTAGCCAGAGCGCTGTCAAGTTTCATTAAACAATCTCTTTTGAACAATCTGTGTCATGCTGAACTTAGCAAGGAGGGAGAACTTATCAGCCTTCCTTAATGTCGTCGGAGAGGTGAAGTGGGGAATGCGATGTAGGGATCCAATGTGAAGGGTTGGAATGAAATGTGAGGGATGAAATGTGGGGAATGCGATGTAGGGATGCAATGTGAAGGGTTGGAATGAAATGTGAGGGATGAAATGTGGTGAAAGCAATGTGTGGGGATGTCGAGAATGCCATGTGAGAAATTGCATCCATGCAAGGAAGCATGCAGATACTATGTGTGGGGATGAGGGTATGCAATGTGAGAGGATGTAGGAAATGCGATCTGGGGGATGTGATGTAGGGGATGCAATGCGTGTGGATGTAGGGGATGCGATGCGTGTGGATGTAGGGGATGCGATGAGTGTGGATGTAGGGGATGCAATGCGTGTGGATGTTGGGGATGCAATGCGTGTAGATGTAGGGGATGCGATGCGCGTGGAAATGAGAGTTGCAATGTGGAGGCTGTGTTACTAAATTCAAGTCCAGTCGATCATGAATAATATTTAGTAGTTGACAGCAAATAATTACGTGTTTATAATGACGCTACTGTTAGGTAAATTTCTTGCCAACAAGTTTTCATTATTTAGCCTTACATTTAAAAAAACATTACTGAAGAGATTTCAAATCAAATTTATAAGTTACACAATTGGGGAAAGCATTGTTCTCATAACAGGTTCGGTTCCACAGAAGCCATTTGTGAACTATTGCTGCTTTATGTTAACAGCAGTAGAGTTCCGTTCGAGGTTTCCAGCATTTCTTCCTGCCCATGTTTTATGAAAGCGAACTCCCTCGACCAAGAAGTTAGTGGCTGCACCAGTGATCTATTTATTGAGCACTCGAGAGCTCGTTCGTGGCTAATTTTGCCGTAATGTTCTCATCAAACCCCATTAATTCAGGGCCAAATCCTACTAATATCCGAACCAATTTGCTCTCCATTTTCCAGACTGAGCAGCCTGATGAAGACCGACATCAGAGAAGAGGAGGGAGGCTGGAGGCTGACTACTCTGTGACAAGTCGACTTTTATCGCCAAAACTGAGTTATGAAGTCATCGCACGTGAGTAATGTTTTATTATTTCTGCATGAAACTTGTTCATTTTGGAGGTGAGTACTTGTGATTTCAAAAGCTGAGACTTGTAAGCATAAGTGCAACCACGTGCGAAATCATCAATGAGAAACATTCTTCAGAATTTCTGTTATTTCATTATGAAAAACGTGGATTTTACATGTAAATGTGCTACGGTGTGTCGCCGGAATATGGAACAATGTATTCAACACTCAGCTATCCGTTTAGTTACCTCGTCTTTCATGTCCTTTTAAACAGTGCACATCTGTATGTAGAGCTGAGCATGGATTCTCACAAGAATTTTTCCCTCTTTCTCACTCAATGCAGTTATAAATTTCATAACGAAATTTTAGGAGAGAAAGATCCAGTTACAACAAAAGATGAGTGATCTAGATTTTCTCTACTTTGGGACTATAAATTTCATTGTTTTTTGCAGTTTCAAAGTTTTCTGCTAAGCGCAAATCTTTTATCAGCCCTGTATGAGTATATAAAACATATAAAACGTCTAGGTATGTTGTTCTGCTGATGCTTCAATTCCAGTTAGAAACATTCTGTTTACACTAGGCTCACCGTTTTATTCATTAAAACTACAAGGAATCGTCGAAGTGGATCAAAGGCCTTTTCTGGGTAGAATATTTTCCTGAGTAACGCTGGATCTCTGACGACCACAATGCAGCTGTCTTCGGTCCAAAGTTTGTCTTTGCAAGGCACTTTTATTCTAACTTCGTCCTGATGCCGTCAACTTTCGAACCGACGCAAATGCATCTGCATTCTTATGCAAAATTCTATATTTATTTATTTCATCAGTTTGTGAACCTTGCCAGAGCTGCAGTGGTTGAAATACTAAAAACTACGCCCTGCAAACTTCCAAAAGAAAATCTAATTTTCACGATGAAGTAGCTGAATTTATTCAGATGTTAAATTCCCCACGCGCAAATGCAGCTCTGCATAAAAACTGCATTTTTTGTTCCCTCTAGTGAGTTGAATGAGAAAGCCCTATATCAGAGGATGTACTGCTTCCGTCGAAAGCAAACCTTTACAACTTTCAGGGCTCTGGAACTGATCATAATGTAAAGATACTGACATCTGTGAAAATTTAGTAAGAGCGAAACATTTGGCCTTAGTTGAAAATACCGTATGATCTCAAAAAAACGCGTTACTGCAAAATAACCGCATTGAATAATATATTTCACTACACGTTATTTTCCCTTTTTAGTCAGTGCATTTATTTAAAATATTTTAGATATTAGGAAGCAATTATTTTTTCAGCTGCTACTGTCTGACCTTAACACGTTGCCTCCGATTGCCTGATTGGTGTAAAACTTCACTTTGTACGCATAGTCACTAGAAGGATCTGAAAAAATTACAGAACCTAACCTAAGTGGTACACATACGTACCACTTCGGAGTCAAAGTGTTAAAGTGTACTGCTATTCCTGTGCTGGGCTCGAGAATGATATTACCTCGCAGTCGTTTGGGGTGTCTCTTCATTCTGGGGCAACTATAATATGTATTGAATAAAGAAGCTGTTAATGACGGTCCTGAGCGCGCATGTTTATTGGTGCTAGGAAATGGAGTCTTCCATTTCTCAGGCTCCTTCCTCTCAACACCCATTCTCGGCGAAATGTTTTGGCCGTGCAGAGTGCAGAGAAGCTGTGGGCGTCTTAGTTGTATTCTTATATGGTGTTTCTATAAAACAAATCAGTTGAGAAGTACCAGCTAGAAGCATTCTCAGGATAAAGTTTAAGATTAGCTTTAAATTTAGCACAAAACTCGTAAATTTTGTGGTGAAGAAGTGCGCGCGAATACTCGCTTGTGTTATTATAGTCGTGCCCTTTGTATCGAACAAAAATCTGCATGAAAACTCTGGTTTTACTTGAGAATGTAGACCAAAATTAAAAGGATAAGAACGAACAAGAGTCATAATAGTTCTGGTGCATTTCATATGTACAGGGTGGCGCATAAGTAACGCACCCTTTTAAAAAATTAATAATAAATAAACTATGAAAGGTATAACGATGGGGATAATTGCAAACGATAGGGGAACTCTTAAAGTTTATTTACATGTCGTATCCTGTCTACAGATACCCAGCGTATATTGCAGTAATACTTTATTTATTATTAATTTTTTAAAAGGGTGTGTTACTTATGCGCCACCCTGTACATCTTAGCTCGCTGAACTGAGCTCTGCTGCTCTAACTGACCCCACCATGACTCTGATATTTACCGTGACACACAATTTTTATTAATTTTCGTTTCCATTAAATTATACAACTAAACGCAGGATACGTCTGTCTCACCCATATTGATTTTTCGCGTTTTAGGCAGTTTTAAAATATTTCCTACCAGTCACTCGTTATAAATCTGTGGTATAAGTACCATTTTACCTTCAGCATCTTCAGGCAAACACTAATACCGAGTTCAAATACTCTAAAAACTTTTCTGTGTGGAAATACCTTAATTACGTTAATACGTGGAAGAATATCTCTAGTAGCTATTACAGCACTTCATGAATACTGGGAATTTAAAAATAGTCAAAGAAGACACAAGAAGTACCTGTTATGTCCTAGGGTTTTCAGCTTATAGCACTCGCCATTGTGTGCTTAGAAATTTGTTAATCAAAACTTCGAACCGACCTCCACTCAACAAACTACTTTATCACATCTTCACATTTTTACTCTCAAAGCCGTTCAAATGATTCTAGTTAACATTTCCCACTTGAACTTTTTTTATCTTAAATGAGTTGCTAAAAGCATCAATTACAGAGAAGCTGAGTTTGAGGCAGAGCTGAGCCAAAGTCTGAGCAGTGTGAAGAGCGTCAGCAGAGCCAAGTTCTCTCGGGCAATTGCGCCTCATTAGGCTCATCTGAGTCTTTTTTTAACGGTTCGCTTGGTGCGGCAATCTCGCGTTAGCCTGTGCAATTGGGGTGGAAAGTTCTCAATTAGCGGCGCATGCTTCGTGGGGCCGCACTCAGCTGGAAAAGAAGAGAAAACCTGCTTGTAGACCGCAGTCATGCGTCCGTGAGAGGCTAAACCGTAGCAGAAGTCTTAGTTTTCAAAATACCATAGGATAACGTTATGAGAAGTTTGCTGTGGATATGAATCATGGGGACATGATTTTTTCATTGTAAAAATGGGACGAAGAAACTAATGATTTTGTTTTTCTTCGAAAGTCATATGTATGATATACCACAGAAGAAAAGAAATACTCTATTTATTTTTCTAAAGAACTGCTATTAGATTTCAAATTGAACCTTGACTATTACAATGATAATTTTTTATTTTCATCACGATGAAATATCCGACCTCCGTTTTTTGGGGTTGATGGTCTGCCTCTTCTAAAAGAGAGACTGCAGAGCTTCAAAAGCGCAGCTACATTTTGCCATAACCTTGCCTTAGCCTCTGTTCTGCTGTAAAGAATACTAAAGATATAGATCTCCTGACATTATTGGCCATCAAATTGAATTTCAAAATTCCAGGTCTGTTCAGCTCATTTCATGGGCAGCTATAGAACATTTTTGACGGCCTCACTTTCTTTGTAGAAGATCATCCATCTCTTATCTTCACGCAATTGTTGAACTTCATTCTCTGACGATAAGTCATAGCATTTTCATAAAAGTATTATAACTTTCAGAACATCTTTTCGGTATTACTACATCCAGGTCGCTGCGACATAACTTTTTTTCAAAGCAAAGCGCTTTTAAAAAAGAAGTTATATTGTCCCACCCTGTGTAATGAAGCTGACTTCAGAGGAAGACTTTATTTATTATCCTAAAGATCTGGAAGCTGACGTTCCTTCACTCTACTGTGAAGGGACATCGCGCCGTGCACCTGATCAGTCGTATACTCATTGGCTATTGGCACATACTCTATGCCTTAATAAACCTCAAATATTCATAAAAATATCATACCTAGAATTTTTAAGGCTTTTTACGTGTTAATTAAGGGTGTAAAGTGGAGGTTTTATTAAAATACAATTCATGCAGCACAAAATATAAACAACTTCAATATGATATTATACTTGGGTAAATAATAGTGCGGCCGAGCTGCTGAGAATAACTCGTCAGAAGTGTAAATAAAGAACGCTTTTTAAAATGAGCACTTTGAAGAAGTTTTTTAGTTATTATTATGTCATGATTAGTAGTCATATCTATTATGATTATTAACAATCACCACCCGATGTTTCAATGTTTCTTATTTCCTATGCGTATTTTGTGCTCATTTTGATGACTATCAAATCTTTCCCTGACATACATAATACCAATCAGCTGCTTCCGTAAACAGAAGCCATCATATGAATAAACCGGTAGAATATCGATGACACTAGCCATTCTTTCGTCTTCAAAAGCAAGTAAATGATGCCTTTGCGTGATTCATGATTAGGATATGAGGCAACTTTATTGCTGCACGAGCTTCATCTTGGAATAGAGACCTCAAGTAATTTGAATAAAAGATCTCCCAATGCCACCCGCTGCTTCCCATTTAAATAAGGGATCTCCCATGACCAGAATAATAACACGGCGAGAGCTTTTCCAGACCGACTCAAAAACTAGCCCATCCATTTATCAGTCGAAGAGACCAGCTCCCGCAATGTTAGCTTCACGTCGTCCCATGAATTTCTATGAGTACACCAATACGCGCCCCATGCAGCTCAGGTCCTAGATAAAACATTGAACTGACTCAATGAACTGCTCTGAAAGCAATGGTGCTGCCAGCTCTGCTGTCCGTTCCAATAACTTTGCGAAAATTTGCGAACTGAGCGTATATTGCAGGGACAGGATTTTTCGTGTCACCAATTTGGGAGTCTGGACAAGACGCGTTTGGCTTTCCGCGGGAAAGCTCGCGCAGAGACAAATGACGGCTTCACAAAACTCGCGTCATATGGCAATCAAGCTTTGCCAGGTAATCGGTGCTAGTTGAAAAATTGCCTAATGGAATCATTCTCGTGGAAGGATGAATGCATTAAAATAATTGATAAACTCTGTTATAAATTCGACGAGGGCCTCTGGCTGCAGTTCAGTAGATTGATCCAAGTCGACGAACTCCTATTGCCGATGTTGAGTTTTTAACGTAGGATTTCTACTTGGGTACAACTAATTGACACCTATGGAATCTGCAAGCGAGTGTAATTTTACTAACCGATTGAGTTGTCTTCTTATGAGAGAGAATAAATCTGTCGATGAATATGCATTAGAGTCAGTTAATTCAGAACCTCTTCGTAGCAAATCTTTGGAACGTTAGCACATACAAAGAAGCAGCAAACTCTACTTTTTAAATACCATAAAATTCATCCTAATACCATATGAATAAAAAATTCGCGAAATAAATTTCTTCAACCCTTGCCCCCGTTGCACTCGAGCTTTGTGTACTGACTGGAAAGAATCAATACAAAGACGAGTTATTAAGGAACGGCCAAACAATTAAATGAACTTCCAAGAAGCCGAGGGTTTTATTTACCTAGCTATGATAAACTACGCTCTTGTGTGACGTCGCTCAACGGTTTCGGGTGAACGTGACTGATTACTCTGGGTCGGTCGGGTGGTGGGCGAAGCGCGCTTTTAAACTTAGAACAAAGTTTTTATTGAATCACGTTAACTTAAATTAAATGCTGAACATAGTTTTATTTTGAGGTTATCGTTTCACGAGGCATCAGATCTATACCTATTTGGGTGTTTAAATTTGATGTGAAACTAATTTTAAGTTTTTGTACATCGGCGCTTACCCCAACTAAATTTTTTTGGGCTGTCGTAATCATTTCTGATATTGTGAAAGTCACTGTAAACTTGCAAGTTTTTAACGATGGGAAAATGTGAACTGATTTTCCTCTTGTGGTTCAAATACGTTATTTCTGTCACATCAAAGACTTGATAGATACCAAACAGAATCCTATCGTTATGAACATATTCGCACCTATAGAATAAACGAACGATGAGACTTACAAATTGAAATAAAGAACTTACAGTGGCAGCATAAGCAAAAACCAACCTGAAGAGCTTCTATGAATACGTAAATGGCAGATGACTCAAAACAGATACTATTGAACCACTAGTTGACCTTGATGGCTCAACTCGGACAGACAACTAAAGCAAATCCATAAATCTAAATGCATGCTTTACTTCTGTGTTCACTCCTGAAGACAACTGAAATCCCTCAACCTTACACCATGGACCCGGAAGAAATCCTGACGGACGGCATATTCACAATAGAAGAAGTAGAAAAACAACTCATTCTCCTGAATCCATATAAATCAACCGGACTTTAAGGTCTTCCTCTCCGAATAGTCAAAAACGCAGCCGAAGTAATTAGCGAATCCTTTACAAAAATCTTCAATCGATTGCTTGAAACTTGGATCGTTCCTGCAGATTGAAAGCAGACGAATGTCGCTCCTATTTTCAAAAGGGGGAACAAACAAGTACCCAATAACTATCGCCTAATCAGTCTTACATAGTTCCTCAGTAAAACAATAGAATAATTACTCAAAGTCTGTATAACAAAACATCTCCAAGCCAAAAACCTGATTACTGACACCCAGCATGGATTCAGGGAAAACGGAGTATTCCAAACCTCTTCGACTTTTTTAGATAAATATACCGCACATACGGCTTTTGCACATACTGTACAAAAGCCGTAGACCTTGTATACCTTGACTTTCAGAAAGCCTTCGATAAAGCTCCCCATAAAAGACTAATGACCAAAGAGGAGGCGCATGGGGTACAAGGTCACTACTCTAGATGGACATGAAACTGATTCATTGGTCGCACTCAACGTGTGATGATTCAAAATGAAGCTTGTAACAACATCAGGAGTCCCCAAGTAAATGTTTTAGGCCCACTCTTCTTCATCATCTACATTAACGATCTTGGCGCCGGGATCATCAATAAAATCAATAAATTCGTGGACGACACGAAACTTTATCACAGAGTGTTCATTGAAAGAGACAAAATGACTATTTAATCAGACCTCAATCGTCTACTTCAATGGACTGAAACCTGGCAAATGAGCCCCAACATTGACAAATGTTCAGTCATGCATGTTGGTGCTAATAATTATAATCTGCAACATATGAGTGATATTGATATCAAGACCTTTTTGCTACTGTACTGCTTCAATGGATGTGTCATCCATTGAAGCAGTACAGTAGCAAAAAGGTCTTGATATGAATATCACTGAAAATCTCAAACATGTCAAACAAGTGGAAAAAGCGTCAGAAATGTGGGTAGGATCTTCAGTTTTATGTAAGAAACTTTGAATACAATTCGAAAACATCATCTTACCGCTCTATAGAGCGTTAGTCCGACCACGTCTAACATATGCAGTGCACTTGTGGTCTCCTACCCTCCGAAAAGACATTAACAAATGGAAAATATTCAGTGTAAAGCAACAACGATGATCCCTGCACCCCGTATTCTCCGCTACGTGAGACGTCTCCAGCAGCAGGAGCTTATCTCCCTAGAACAAAGGAGACTACGGGGACAAACCAGCGAGACCTATAAATAACTCAATGGCTTCAACGCTATTACTCTAGTGGGGCTTTTTGGCAGAGACGATAACATGCGAACCAGAAATAACGACCACAAACTAATAAGAAAAACCTACTCGCCATCCCAGGGTTTAAATTATTTCCGGTTAAAATTACCAGAACCTGGAATCAGCAACCCACAAATATCGTCTCTACTGACACTGTGAACACGTTCAAAAATCGTCTCGATAAATTTTGGGAGAGAAACCCCCAAATCTGTAAAGTACTAATGTCATATCATTCTTAACTCTAAGCCTGTGTACGCATGTTTGTAGTGTGTTTGCGTAACTGAAGTGATTGTAATTGATTAAGGTGTATGCACGTGATTGATACCTTTACACTAGATGGCATGGGACTTGAGTAGCAGCCCAAGAATGAACCAAACAAATCGTTTCTGTTGCCTCCTTCTATTCTATTTTGTTTTCAGGTGCTGTTGCCTGATCTTTTGAGAAAAACAGGTACCGCAGTAGACATGACGCTGACGCTAAATCAATTGCAATAATTCGACAGGACTAATGTAACAAACTTAATACGTCTCAGACAACCAAACTACTCTAATCCGCTAAAATCATATATCAAGATGAGATTGTTCCAGTTTAGTTAACACGTTGACTCCGATTACCTGATTGGTGTAAAACTTCACTTTGTACGCATAGTCACTAGAAGGATCTGAAAAAATTACAGAACCTAACCTAAGTGGTACACATACGTACCACTTCGGAGTCAACTTGTTAAGCAACATTATTGAATGTTACTTCATTTAACTCGAACAAGCTTTAAGGCAAAACAAATCAAGTATGTTTAATTAATGCATGGTTTGTTAAGTGTTTGTCTAACAGTGTCAACAAATTTCAAAATCGAAAATTGGAAGCAAAACTGATTTGGGGCCGAATAACGTACTCCTATTTTGATGACTTCTGCTCCTTTTTAATCGGTTTTGTTTTCATGAGTAAAGTCATTCCAATTTGCTCGTATTGACGTTCGAATTGCCCTCTTGTGAGGTGAACTCTGATAAAACGTTGTAGAATGCTACTTGCTGAAAATAATTTAGTTTGTGGGATCAACTATGTATATTTTTACTTGTTGGCGACTGAACTACCAAAATTAACTGACTTTGGTTTTGTGTACTCGTGTATGTTCACGATGGCATCCCTTCAATTTTTTCGTTGTAAGTGAAATTTGAATAGTTTCGCACATGTATAGAAAAGTACATTTAGTTTTGTTATTTTTATATGTATATGTTCTTTTTTCTAGATTAAACTTGTTTGCTTCAGATTTTAAGTTCTCTTCTTAGTTCATGAATATTAATATTTTTTTATCATTTTAACGAATTAAAATGCTGGCGTTTGAGTTGGAATATTTTATTCTAAACCATAGCGGGTGATACCATTTCCTGGATGATGCTAGAGCTAGCGAGCGCAGCTGTAAGAACAGGGAGAAAGAAAGAGACTAGGAGGCTTCTTTAATGCAGCATAATTGAGCTCATTAATTTTTTGTGAATAATGTTTTGTCAAAACTTGAACGTCACATAGTTGAAATTTATTGGCGAACAATAGCAAATTAAAAATTTTAGGTGAAATATTCGTAATATACTATGTGCGCTGTTGACGTGAACTCTAAATAAGCATAAAACTTCAGTAATAAAAGATCCAAAATCTCAATCTAATTAAATAACATTTTCTTGATGATCACGTTGTACACTCCAACTTCCAGAACTATGATATTTACGTCCAACTTATTTAGATGATTTTTTAAGTTAATGAATTTTCTTCAATGTTGTAGGTGGATACGAACCATCATTCGGCGTTGAATGCCTGCTTAAATTACATTATAACTTTAACCTACGGGTTAAAAGATTTTTCTTTGGGAAGTCGGAGAGTATTGCCGATGCATCAGACCATGTGAACTTACTTTCGAAAGCCAGCATGTGACAAGGAATCCTCATAACGACCATGAAATAATCAGTTACAGGGGTCCTGGGATTTTGTTGCTATTTTTGTTTGTAAACCAGCGATCAAGATTCCACTTTTTCTACTTGTGAAAGTGATTTATGTATCTACCGTCTACATTAAGATCTTCATTTTTCTCATTGGAAATCATCAGTATAAAATACTTCTGCTGTCGCTTTTGCTGTAACATTTCCGGATTGCACAAAGCGAAACTTTGAAATGCTTGGTCCCATGATACAATTATTAAAGCAGCCTTTACAGTCTTCTAATATTCAGATCGCCTTAATACAATGAAAATGTGGATTATCTAACTGACATTCAGTATCATTTCATTCTATCTTTCCAAAGATTTCACTCACTCTCTATTCTCATAAACTCGGTTCCATTAAACTCTTGAGGCTCTAATACTTTTCCCGGAGTAAACTTAATTCAGAGGTGAACCAAACAATTTCGTGGAAGGAAACCGCAACTCTGGCAATTATGACTGCATTTTTCAGATGGGTTTCAAAAGAGACCAATTTTGGCGGCGCTTGCAAAACGAACGAATTTAAACGCTTTAGTCGATAAATGGAGGCAGTCTCGGGGAGATTGTTGGAACGTTGAGCTTGTAATACTTTGCAAGCGTAACCACACCGGCCAACTTTTGCGACCACATGCCTCTGACATGTACTTTGAATTCCCGTTTATGGTCTTAATTGGTCACAGTTTTCAGTTTCAAATTAAATCAGTAAAGCTCTGTTCTCGTGATAGCCTTTGAGCTTAAAATCCTCTTCCGATAACAGACTTGAAAATGAAACACAGTGTCATTTCATAAAGATAAATTATTCTATCGGTTGTAATGCTGACTTGTTTCAGGTATAGGGGCCATCATTTGCAAGAGCTTAAGCTCCGAAGTGAACATTTATCATGCAAAATCAAAGCGCTTTACATTTCATTGTATCAAACATAGTAGCTGACTTCAAAAAAATAGTTAGTAATATTTAATTGTAGTGTAAAATATAATTTGTAATGTAATTGTGAAACAAGCAATTAAAGACAATCTTCGTCATTGCGCTGTTTGAGACGCTTCAAGATGGCAATTAAGGTCCCTTTTTAGAGAGCCCACACATTTGCTTGAAGTATTTAATAATGATTCAAAGCCTGCGTTGATTATCTTTTTATAGCGAGGTCCTAATTATGGATAACATTACACACGAACCTGAGGGTTCGTGAAGTTTCATAAATGAATTTTTTTAATTAAAATGAAATGAACAAATGAATTTCATTGCTCGTATTGTAGTTGTTCAAGCACTGCCTGCACTTTATTTAGCAACTTGTTATTTTTAATTATTCCCTTCATGCATTTACGTACAAATTTCGAAAAATCTTAACCCGAATTATTTCTTATTTCTTCAAAACCAGAGAGCAAACCCATCCCGAACGTTCTGTATCATCAAATTGCAAACCATTTGGGGTAAATTTTTCAGCATCTTGTGTATGTGTCCATATTACCTTATTGAATAAGTTTTCTCGAAGCAATTTCTTTTCGTGTCGATCCTAAAAGAAGTTGGTTAGAACCTAGCGCTGCCCGCATTTGCCCTGGTCCAACGCCTGTATTATCTGTTCTGCATTACACAAATCCTGTTATCCAATATTCGATAAATTGTAGACGACTGTTCACGAGCAACTGTCCCCGCAATGTTCCGGGTCATTATTATTCTATTCAGCAGCGGAAGATTAGCATGCTGTCTAGGCTTCAAGTTTTTAATGGGATTCTAGGGAGCACACCCGCTATTGCCTGAGTTAAGCTCGCTCACTTACATTTATGGCCGAGCAGGAACTCTTATTGCATAATGTATTAAAAGACCTGCGCCCTGCAGTGGGCGCGACGGTAGTTTAAGTCCTGAGAAGCGAGAGGCTTTGAGCCGCGCTTGTAATCTCCATAAACAGGCTATCCCCGTTACGGTGGGCATCACGGCGACGGCTTTGTGAGCCACCAGCGCTGCTCATAGGAGGTAGGATCGAGCGAGGGATATGTCAAGGTGACCTCACAAGGTTTAGAGATACTGGCTCTCCGATAGGATCGGCAGAGAACAGTCGTGAAAGAGGAATTGGTAGTGAGAAAGGTATGCGCACGAACAGTCAATGCACTTCGTTGAATTTTAGATAGTGAGGTGTACCGCGAGCAATCAATGAGAGGCCAAAAATATCAAACAGTGAGATTTTATTGATAGCTAAACAGAGGTGTAAAACGTAGCGGAACCTGGAGTACAACTTCGAATACCGCCATATCATTTTGACTGATTACAAAGTGAAATATATGTTCTACTTTAAAAGATAAATTTGCTCTTCTCATAGTTTATATTGCATCAATTGTAGTAATTAGTTCATTATATATAACGTAGCTTGGACATTTTCACGAAAACGATTATGCGTAATTAGGCTAACCTATAAAGGAATATAATAAGAAAAAGGAGAAAAAAATGCGGGCTTTTCATTTTTTGGTGAATAAAGTGCAACAAAGAACGTGAATGGAACTTAAATAATTCTTTAGCCTCTGATGCTGCTGCTTTATATTTACTTTTAAAAAGTTTCAAAACTTCAATAATAATTATTTTGAGACAATAATCCCGTCTTCAGAAGAAATTGTACCGATAAAGGAAAAGAACTGTTTTGTAGGTAAACTTCAAGTCGCCATTATGAAGTTGAAACAGAGTAGTGCAACTTATTATCTTCACTACAGCAATGGAGTTCGTTACTTTGCTTTAGCTAGTCTTTTCGTAAATATTATTTTCGAAGCAATCTTCCAATCTTTCAAACAGCTCTTCTCTGCAGCAAGGGCATCTTGTTGCCATTAGGAAACGTCGTGAAAACAGCTTCAATTCAACCACTGCTTACGTTACTTACGTCGCCCTGCAACGTCGTCCATCCATCATACTAAATGTTATCTTCGTACTAAGAGAAATCAAAAACGCTCGTTAACGTTTGTTGCGATTGCCTGATTGGTGTAAAACTTCACTTAGTACGCATAGTCACTAGAAGGATCTGAAAAAATTACAGAACCTAACCTCAGTGGTACACATACGTACCACTTCGGAGTCAACGTATTAAACAGAACAATGTGAAGTGCGGCTTATTGTCGGTGTTAGTAGTGACCGTGGATAAGAACCCAGCATCTCTCATGCATCACTGGCGGGCGGAAAAACTTGTTATACTTAATTTTTTGAGAAACTTAGTAGTGATCAAGCATCATTAGCGTATAGTATTTGAAAACTTTTGCTCTACTGTTGAATATATATAACTTATTCACATAAAACCAACGATTTGGTCGACGATCACCAGCTTGGTCGACTATCACCAGCTTGGTCGACTATCACCAGCTTGGTCGACCATCACCAGCTTGGTCGACTGGTGAGCGAATCTGCTTGCGAGCGGAAAGACCCGGGTTCGAATCCCGCTGCCGACATGGTTGACGCGGCTAGAAATATGGCATGGGACTTGGGTAAACTACCGAATAATTATCGAAGTGATTATCCGACCCAAGAATGGGCCCGAAGGTTCATTCCTATAGCCTCATTCTATTCCTGCAAAAAAAGAGAAATTTAGAAACTTACAATACTTACGCTATATTGTAATCATGCGTAACATTAGCTGTTTGTTTGAATTTAGAATGGTTGGGCTGTCCACAAAACGCAAAAATGCATGAATAACTGATAAAGTTCAATAATGAGTAGGAGAACCAGACTGACAACTTAAGTAATTTTACGCACTTAAGACTAAAAGCACTACCGAGACCACTGAAAGGAACAACGTGATCATTCTTTCATCGTCACTAATTAATTAAAAATCTAACTAGTTTATTATACAAAGGAAAATAGCTCAAAAATAACTTGAAGTGGCATAATAACATCCTTCAAAAACATTCTTTTTATAAAATGCAGATGATACCATGTGCATTTTTTAGTTATTCAGATATTCCTTGTTCAGTAATTTTTTGAGATTTCAGTTTTAAATATTTTCGTTGGTGTAACTCAAGTTTTTATGTCGTATACACTAGTCAAAACTTTACATTTCGCCAAATTTTTACCGTCAACTCTTTTTCAAATCTATGGGCAAACACATCCTGTCAAAATATGTACTGTATTCTCTCTTGTCGTTGCATTCCTTTATGCATCTCGTGCTCCTGAGTGCACGAGATGCACCTGTTTTCTCAGTTTCTTGGCCATCAATAGACTTGTTCGTGCTAGTAAAACACTACCATGCCTTCACAATCACGTCAAGTCTGAATGACACTTGACACTCGTTTAGTGATGACTCTTGCAACCACGAAGCGACGCAGTCGAGGACTTTTGACAGACTCAAAAGTTTCCTCCTATTGGCGCAGTTATTTTGAGTTTGATTATTGGCTCCTGTGTATCAGAAACCATTACTGATATAAAGCGGTTTTACTCAAAGGGTCACAATCTGAACACCGTATGGCCTTCCGTGTTCATTTTAAATAGCTTATAAAGCATCCACCCGCACGACTAATTGAATGCAAATTGTGAGGAAATATGGTTTCGACTTCCCTGCGTTTTGATAAAATACTTGAATATCTTGGTATGCTATTCAAAGCTGCAAGAATGCAATCACTTCATTATTTTCTGTTACTGTAATTTACATTTTTATCTATACATCTTTTAAACTAAAGGTTCAAATTATGCGAGCTTGCACTTCAATTCCAATCCAAAATTTAGAAAGGGAGTGAAAATCTATTCTACGACTCCCCATTTGCAGCCGGTGGAGCAGCACACTTCTTCCATTGGAGTGCACGCTAGCAGGTGCCGAGCGCTGATTTACATGCTAGTCCTGTGGCTGCAGCTGTGCTGTGGCAGCTGCTCTATTCTGCGTTAGCGTTGAATCTTGACCCGCGTTTTGCAAGCGTGATGTGAGAAGCGGACGGGAAAGGGAGAACCTAAAGTTCATTTTCGTGTGCACGTGCTCAATATAAAGCAGCTCAGATCATGTGCGTCCTCCAGCAGAATTCAAGAACGTATCCCTTGAAAATTACAGGAGCTTTTATTCTTCTTCGAAATTCTGAGACATTCTTATCCCGTTAGCCAGTGTCCATTTCTCCAGCTCGAAGTTTCCTGCGGTTATTTAACCGACAAAAAAACTGATATTCGAAACAGAATGACGTGCAGAAGTTCAGAAGTCTGACTCAGCTGCCCCTGGTGACATCTTGACAGAGTTCAGTCTAGATCACCGAGGAAAAGTTTAGCAGTGCATAAAACTGCATATGGTGCGCACTCTCGAAGCCGCTGGAACATGTCATATCCCGACCCAACTCAGAAACTCACAATAACCCTGAATTTCTTGGACGAATTCTTAAGGCAATTTACCTCAATTGACAACGGTTCCGGGAAAATCTTGGCGTCCGTATACGTGTGTGGCTCTACAGGAGCCGAGTTTTGGAATCCTGCATCTAGGCTTTGCAGTCAGGCGATAATTTAATGATGGAAACTCAGCCAGGCTCGTCGGGGGAGAAGCTCCGAGGCTGTTAGAGAGATGAGCTCGCTGGCAGCAGCAGCGTAGGTCTGCGCCGCTCGGTGTGTGTGTGGTTAAGGAGATCTACCGTTCTGCCTTAGGGAAAGATTGCGTAAAATTTTTACTTTATCCCTGACGCACTAGGGGATAAATTTGTACAAATAGAAAATTTGTATCAAAATTCCTCATGATCCAAAACTATTAACTATCCGAAGATGTTCAAGAGTCTATTGCATGAAAAGTTCATCACCATGAGACTATTCTTAAAATAGGCTTGTTTTGTAAATAAATTACCGTCTATTTTGAAATCACTTGCTTACTCGCATCAAAAACGAATTGTTTGCTGGTTTAGCAATAAATTTCTGGCAACTCCGAAAATTGATCCCTAAATTTACAGCAAATGAATTCGTGACCATTTCTAGGTTTTGGACATTACTGAAGTTGTCTGCGAGTTTCTCAATATTGAGGAAATATGGAGGGAAAATCCGAGAAATGTGCAGCGTGGCGAACAGTCCAGAGATAAGCCTGGACGCATCCTCAGTGGGCAGCTCCCACCTCCCTTAATTCGCACGTCAACTAAGAAAATTAAGGTCGCTCCAAATATTCTGGAGCTGCGCTGCTCTGAGATGAAGGACGGTGAATCTCTTTGAAGGTGAATGAAAATAAACTTCAAAAAGCCTGCACCAAAGCGCACAGGTACTCGTCAGTGGATGCTCCGCTTGCCTAGTTTCGCACCTTCATTGAGACTCGATTCAAATTTAAAACTATGATTCAGGAGGAAGTCGCACCTTTTTGTCAACTTCTAACGGAATTTCATACATGTGTTCCATTAACGTGCAATTTGTAGAAATGACACTAATCTTGAAAGAAGATATATCCATTTTACTGAAAATTAGTTTTTAATTCTTTATCGGAATAATGAAGATACAGCACTATTAAAGCTGTGGTCGTGTAATTCATCAATTTCAAATCGCTAAGCTTGCCTGTATTCTGAAGATGCAGAAGTCTGAGTGTACAAAAAGAACTCGTTACAACACTTCAATCGAATTATTCAAATTCCAGACTTGTCTTATTCCCTATCATCTAAGTGCAGTTCTTACGTAACGAGACCCACCATCTTCTAATCTAAACTCACAGTATTGATCCCTCCTGTAGAAAATAGCAACGCAGAGAAAATAGCTCCTTTAATTCTAGATGTTTGCAGTGGCCTAGGAATGAACCTGGCTATAGAACAAAGCCTTGAGTGGGGTAAATTCTGCAATGAGCTGCGAGGAGCGTTCTGGCGTCGATACTCTCAAATGACTGCGTCCTTCTCGCCTGAAATGTGACCTCCGTCTTGACTATAAATCACACGTCTAGCAATCGAGAGGCCCGTCCGTCCACCCTCCTTCCTTTCACCATGCCCTGAGAATGCGAGTCCAAATGCATGTTCCTGTACCTGATGAGGATTCTCTTATTTACAAGGCGAATCTGAGGCTTTGCTAAGGGTCAACGATTGGGATAAATTATATAACATTCCTTGACCAATACATATGTATATGCTGTGTGTAGTCCGAATTACGTTCGCATTGAAATTATGTGAAGTTTGTGGGAATCATAAACAAAAGATCCACTATATTCAAAACTGTGCGGGACTGTGGTAGAGAGCTAAGGGTAAATTGTTTGACTGAGGCTGTGTGTGTGTGTATTTGACTCATGATAGATACAATGTTATTCGTTTCTTTAAGCTAATGGCATAAATGATAAAAATCAATTGTAGCATCGTAAACATGAAATCAAAATAAAATTCTTCCCCATACCCAACAGGTATATTATATTTATACATATCTCTCACAAGTTGGCTTGACAATCAGTCAGTTACACGTAATTTGTACAACTTTCCATCAGATTTATCGCCCTGTTCCAAAATAATGACCCTAAGATACGGACTTCTCAATCGCAGGAACACTGATTGGGGTTGTGAGACAGTGGAGTAAAGTGGTGAGACAGTGAAGTAGAGTGGTGAGACGGTGGAGTAAAGTGGTGAGACAGTGAAGTAGAGTGGTGAGACAGTGAAGTAAAGTGGTGTGACAGTGAAGTAAAGTGGTGAGACAGTGAAGTAAAGTGGTGTGACAGTGAAGTAAAGTGGTGAGACGGTGAAGTAAAGTGGTGAAACGGTGAAGTAAAGTGGTGTGACAGTGAAGTAAAGTGGTGTGACAGTGAAGTAAAGTGGTGAGACAGTGAAGTAAAGTGGTGAGACAGTGAAGTAAAGTGGTGAGACGATGGAGTAAAATGGTGAGACGATGGAGTAAAATGGTGAGACGGTGGAGTAAAGTGGTGAGACAGTGAAGTAAAGTGGTGAAACGGTGGAGTAAAGTGGTGAGACGGTGGAGTGAAGTGCTGAGACGGTTAAGTGCAGTGGTGAGATGATGAAGTGGAAATGGTGCACTGTGGTAGTGAGATAGTGCAATAAGAGGTGAGGTGGAGCATGAAGGACTGAGATGACGGACTGCGGTGATCAGACAATGGAACTATGTAATCAGAAGCGTCAGGCGTGCTCGAGTGCTGACGAAATTACTCGATATTTCATGTTTGAGACACGGCTGTAAACTGCCAATACCCTCCTACAACTAGGCACACTTGTGAGATCCTGATATTCTGTCACCAATCCTTCAAATTACAAATTTACGTTAACGGCATTCCTTGCTTGCTTAACGTTTTGAGAGAACGATATTGTGTTCTTTGGGAGTAAAATTATCTTTTATAACATCGTCGTTGTTCGATCGGGCGTTTTACTTTTCAGCATGTCATTTTTGGACACCTATTGTGGATCAATACTAGAATTACACTCCCTGGCCTGGCATAAATCAAAAGCACTAAAGAGTTGAGTCACTTATACAGACTTGCACACATTCTACAAATGTTCCTACACAACAATGCCGCCATTTATTTTACGAATTCTCCGTCATTGTTTCTAAGACGAAAAAATCGAGCAGCGAGTTCAAACGAGACAATTTATTTCTTCTGTATTTTAACAACTGCGAGGTTTTACGTAACACTCATTCATTTACTGCTGTTATTAGTGTAATGGGTATAGGTGTCGCTTGAAATATGTTCCATCTCTTGTATGAATTGTACCCTCGTATTTTTTGTTAATTCTGCATAGAGATGTAGCTTTTTCTCATTCCTCTAAGTGCACCAGTATTATGTTTTCATGCAGCCTTTGTCTTATGTTCATTGATGCTAGTTTACCTCAGTTCGAACGCTTTACTTTATTTGAAGCGCTAATCTTTCAACGAGTATTTTATTTTATGGAACTTCTGCGCTTCCATCGCTCAATGAAAGATTGCGTGCATCGTCTCTTGTTTCACGTAAAACTTCTTTTGTACAGCGTATGCTTCATTTTAAATGCAAATGCGTGTTAAATTTTTTCTTTGCCGATTTTTGTTGTGCGTTTCCCTTTCGCATAAATCAATTACGCATTTGACTCTAGTCATGTTTGGCTCAAATTTCATATCCTACTCTTGATAAAGTGTTGCGTCGTTTCCTGCCCGTTAACAAAGGTCATGTTTCTCTCCCTAGATTATGCCTTCACTCGTACTACGTTCCCTCGTCAAACAAAGTTCGTATTGAAGTTCCTAAATTTTGTACTCACCCATGTTACGTTCCCTCGCCAGATATTGTTTTCTTTTCTAGATTTCGTACCCACTCATGTTACGTTTTCTCGTGACCCAGACTACGAGTTCCGTTTCCCTCGTTTTAATTCTTGTTTCTTTCTTCCGTCGTAGAGTTCAAATTTCGCTCCCCAGCTTTGCACCAAGTCGTGCACATCAACACCCTCCTCTTTGCATGCATCCACAGACTGAGATAATCTTGTAGGGCTCTCGTCTTTTGCAGGATCCCTTGAATTCCAGAGATAAATGCGTACCTCAGCAGAGTTCTCTCCCCTCCATCTGTTGGTTATGGGAGAATTTACTCCTTGAAAAATGTTTTCTATTTCATAATTGCTGCTGAATAAGAAATGCAAGTAGACTTCAGCGCTCCACTTCTTTAAAAACTATGATGGCATGAAATGAAAATAATGTGCTAGCCATTTTAAAATGCGGGTAATTAGTTAGAATGTTTTGAGTAGCTTCTAAAATGGGAATTGAGTTCACTAACCAAATACTTTTGGCAATTGAATGCGTAGGTAAAATGCAGAAACAGAATCGTGATAATTTATTAATGTATCCAATTTTGAGGAACAAACTACTGCTTTGTGTTCTGATGTTACGCTCCCAAGTCCACACTTGATGCATTTCAGCTGTTGAAGACAGCACAGCTCGCTTGCATTCATTTAGTGCTCCAGGTAATGGGCTTTCAGTCCCTGAAAGCTCCTGCCCAGTACGGCCGAAACTCTCGTTAATTCATGAGGCGGGAGTACCTCAGGTCAGATCACACGATCTGTCACAGCTTGCAATTGCCCAACAGACGTCTCGAAATGGGAGCCTTCATAACCAAGTGAATGCGCAAACAACCTCCTTCCGCCTCCTCGCTCTTGATCTCCCCGCTTCAAGCCTGCAACTTGAATTTGCTCAGAACCAGATCCTGGCTCCTCATTCACTGCAGATACGTGTTTTCTAGGTGAGGACCATCCATTGCTGATATCGATCCTTCTTCACTCAAATGATATTTTCTATATTGAAGTAATTGCAAGCTCGTCGAAGTATCAAACTGAAAGAGAGAGTTAACTGTTAGTGAGTTTAAGATTGCAAGGCCTAGCTATTCATATCGAGGAATTGTAACGTTAAAATCTCGAAATTATGTTGTTCATGTTCAAACGTTATTAAGGATGCGTTAAATGAAGAAGAATTTCTTCTCAATAGGTGGAGAGTCGCGACCTTCTCGTTTGTATGTCATCAAATTTAATTGCAAGCAGATACCGGTGTGTCTCTCGTTAGTGCTGAATCTGCACTTCCCATTTATGATGATTGGATACTGTTTTAAATTGTCCCTGGTGAATGTATTATAACAGCGAATCGTTTGCGACTGACAGCTGTTACCGCTGCTAGTATCTATGCTGCAATCAGTAAAAGTGTGTGTTTCAAGGTTACAAAAACAAATACTTGGTGAGTCTCACAGGACGACAATACGTTTAGCCTGTTACAGAATTTGCAGACATTCACAATAACCTAATGACTAACTGAAACGTAACTCGGTTTGTTGGGGTAGTTGAGGGTACATTTTAGTGCTTAGCGTTACAGTGTAAAAAATAGGAATCATCAATAAAAATGCATCTAATATACATTTGGAAGCCTCAACGTTTTTTACGCTTGTACATAACTTTCGTATATTTTCTCTTAGCATGTGGTTGTTTGGCTGATCCTTACCGTCATAAATTTCGTGAATGAGTTACATTGCAAGAAAGTGTCTTGCAATGTCAAGAATGTTTTTAACATTCAGTGGATGCAAACATCTGAAAATATTTGTTTACGAACAGTTATTGCAAAAGATCTTAGGATTACAGACGAATTAACCATATTTGTTCCAACCCCTCCATAAATGAGCATTCATTTCCAAGCCTAGGTACGTGGGCAAAACAAGATGATTCTCCTCTGATGGAAATAATTTTATACTTGACTGTACAGAGTGAAGAATTTGGTTCGCATCTAATGAACACCATCATTGAAATGCTCATGGAGAACACCAATAGCAGATGTTTCTGAAAAATAAATTAAATATTTTCGACAATCGAGGCCTTAAAAATTAATAAAATAGAACATGGCAACGGGAACGAGCCTTTTGGTCCATTATTGGGTTGCTGCCCAAATCCCATGCAGTCTATCACGCACATGTATCATACTTTCATCGCGCACAGGCATTTTAGTAACGTGCACGCACCTTAATCACGCTCAGACATTTCAAGCATGCACATACACTGCAAGCGTACGCAAGCCCCACGAGTTAAGAAGGATGAATAATCGTTACATTGTAATACCGGAGGATTTCTCATGTAATATTTGTCAAGGCGATTTTGAATATATTGACAATGCCTGCAGAAACGATGTATTCTTGTAGCTGGCTCCAGGCTCCGGCAACTTTAACTAGAAAGAAGTTTAGAGCCTCGGATGTCTAGAAGTTTTTTATTAGTTTGGGCCATTATTTTTGGCTAGTACGTTATCGTCTGTCGAAAAGCCCTTCCAAGGTAACATCGTTAAAGCTGTTGAGATATATATAGGTGTCGATACCTATACCAGACTAGCGTTTCAAAGAGTAGTAATGTTATGTTCTTCGACTGGTATTCAATATTTCTTGTAATTAAATCAAGGATCCTGCTGGGATTTCTGACGCTTTTTTATATTTGTTCGCCATACATGAGATTTCAGTGGATAGGATACCAAGATCTCTTCGTTGCTGTTCTAGTTTAATAGGTATGTCCTTCATCTTGTGTTGGAAATGCCTTTCATTTGACAGGTTTCGGTCCACTGTAGTAGATGATTGAGTCTTAATTGAATAGTTACTCTCTTTTTCGGGGAACTTTCTGCGACAAAGTTCCGTATTGATGGCGAATTTGTGCGTAAAATAATGATTTCCACATCAAGGACGTTGATGTAGATGATGAAGAGGAACGAGCCTAAAACGATTCCTGTGAAGGACTATTGATATTACACGCGAATCGAATGATCGATTGAAAATGTTTGCTAGGTACTCGCTAATTACTTCGGCGTTCCTGCGAGCATTCTGAGAGCAAGGCCATTTGATACTGTTGACTGATATGGGTTTCAAAGGCTGGACTGTTTTTCTACCTCTTCCACTGTGATCATGCCGCTTGCAGGATTTCCTGTGGATTTAAGACGTGAGGTTATGGATTTCAGTTGAGTCTCTGCGAATGAACAATGAGGTGAAGATTTTATTTAGAATTTTGGCTTTGCTTTGTTGTCTGTTTGACTTGAACCATCAAGGTTGATCAGTGTCCAATAGTATTTTTTTGAGTAGTCTGTTATTTACGTATTTGTAGAAACTGTTTGGGTTAGTTTTTGCATGTACTGCAGGTACAATTTCTTTATTTCACTTTTCGTATCTTATTTCTCATTTACCGGTCCTAAACAAAACAAAAAACAAACAAAAACGTATATTTCCAATAAATATGGTACATAAGAAATGTAACAGCATTGGTTGTTAAAGATGCCTTATCATAAAATCCTTAAGTGGTAGGTATTCTATGCGTAGTATCATAGATGACAGACCAGCAGTACCTACGGATATACATGAACATTCACATCACGCAATGAACGTTAAATATACATAGGGAAACAAATGAAACTTCGCTTTTTCAATGATGACTTAAGAGGTAATCATTGGTGTTATATATAAATTCTGACGTGGTAGGTATTATACGCATTTTAGGTGATAAGCGAAATATTTTCTTTAGGTACAGCTTAGACTTGATATCATTACATTTAACTGAATTGGATGTTTAACATCCGAGAAAGACCGAAAAAGGAAAATTATGAGAGCGAAAACTTAAAACATAAAGTAGTGATTGTTATTAAATTAAAATTGTAATTTCTAATTACTGGTTGACCGTATGGTGTGGCTTGCTGATGATCGATTTAGTTTAATCATTATTACAGTTATCTGTAAACATCGTGTTTAATATGAACGGGCATTACATATCAGAGAAAGAGAGTAAAAAAATAAAATATAACAGTGAATGTGTCAAATTTTCGATACTTTGATGTTGATATAGATAAGAAAAGCTGTAGTAGACTAAAATTCTGAGGTTTCACAGTCACTTATTGTAGCAAAGCAATTACTGACATTGACGGATAAATTTTTTGATTATGCCTTCGATAAGAAAAACATTGCGTAAAATATTACATATATATATATACATATATATTCATATATACATATCCATATACATATATATATATATATATATATATATATATATATATATATATATATATATATATATATATCTGCAGGTGCGAATGTGCTCCTGACGATATCATTCTGTTTGATATCTTTCAAGTCTTCCGCACGACTGTTGCCTGGCATTTATAAGGCCCTTGATTTCTTGTGAAAAGGAAAAGCAATTCGCTTTGTTCAGTTGTGGTGCTCGGTGGTGGTTGCATTTTTTTCTCTGTCATGTAGCATTCCTCGGTGTTTTGTTCCTCATTAGTTTTCATAGTTAGAACTGCCGAGCCTCTCTATTATTAGTTCGAAGTTTATCATGTGGTAGCACCGACATTGTCCGTAACATCTAATCCAATTATTTTGAGCTCAAGCTTGGATCGTGGAGACTACGTCCAGAACATTGTTCCCTCTAGTTGGCTGGCTCAGCTGCTGCTGCAGAAACTCTCTTTGTATGAGATTAATAAGCTTAGTTTCAGATGCATGACTTTGACGAGCAGTCCATTTTACGTAAAACAAAACGAATTATCCCATGATTGGTATTTCTTGAATATTTAGAATATTATTAGGGTAATCATTGCGTTCATCATCAGCGATTGTTGTAGAGTTCAAGTTTTTATTTACGAGAACAATATTGATGGTTGTTTTTTGTTGTGAATGGATGGTTAGAATTATTATTATCCCTTTTTTTGTTACTCATTTAGTTTTATATTGTGTTTACAGCTTTTTTTGATGTAGGCAATGGAGCCACTGCCCGTGTTACTACTGGAAAGCTTGTCAACACTGTGGTAAACCTATCTTTTCAAGGAAATTCCGCTGAAAAATGTATTCTGTCTATATCTAACCATGTTTCATTTACGGTTATGATGTGTGATAGGGTTGATGGAATGACGTACTTCCTGGATTCTCCGCAAGATAATTTCTACGTTGTCAAGCAATATTTTAAGTGTCCAATATGTATTTTGGTCGGTATTTCCACTTTCGGTATGCTTGCCTGAACTGGGCTTTATAAAAATCACTAGTAATGTAAGTACGCTGAGAGGGATTACTTTTCAGGTATTCTGGAATGTTAAAGTGTCGTAATTTAAACAGCATTTCCCAAAGCCATCTAATTGAGGGTATGGAGGTTGGTTGCAGATGGTAGTCGTGTTCATCACCATCCCTGTATTTTGATCTGTGGTGACCCTTAGGTTCTCCACACAAGATGAGAGCTTCATGCTGTCGAGAGGTTAGTTCTTTACTCGTATTCAGGTATGCTTTATTTATCATTTCGTTTTTTCCTTCTTTTAATACCTTGAGTGTGGATTGTACAATCGTTCTTCTGCATGAAATATTTTAGAATCATAATTTTTTAATATTTCGTACTTCATCTGCTCCCTGTCATTCCAGAAATACTTTGATGGACTGCTAGAGTGGTAAAAACCCGATTTATTGCGTGAAATAAAAGCTGCCAATGATATTCATTCGCTGTTCTAAACAAAATTTGTTCAATACGCAAAGCGTTTTGACAAAACGCGTTGAAATGTTCAAATATGATGGGAATTATTTATTGATTTTAAAAATAAGTTTGGTCATGAAAACTTGAATCATATTTCTAACACATTTTGAAATGTTCAACGCTATGAGGAAGCCAAGGTGAAACAAAAACTCTTTTTTGAAACAAAATGCACGCATTTGTGCTACAATTTAGTGCAACTGAAAGGAAGTAACCGCCTAAGTTATTGTACGCAGTATAATTAAATTTGTAATTTTAGTAGAAAACACTCGAAAATTTACCCACTGGCTTATTTTTCTCATTTCTGCTGTATTTTAAGTACAGACATCGCGAGTAATAAAAAAAATTCAAGCTCTGAAAGTTTAAGTTCAACAATACAATGAGCTCATTTTACTAAGAAACATTTTCAAATACAACCCCAGCTCAAATTTAAGAATTCGACCAAAACTTGACGCGACTAGCGTTTGAAATTAACTTCCTCTGTCATATAAAAATGCATTAACTTTTCATGCATTGTATTAGTCTTCGTAATCTTTTAATGAGATTCATGTTCACGAGACCGTGAACTTACTTCGTTTTATGTCTAAAAACACTATACTCCATCTGTATAAAATAACTCTTCAAACACCTGCTGAGATAAACTATTTATATATTCCCCCTGTTAATTCACTTAGTCGAGAGATCTGGACATCGTAAATTTGCTTTCCAATTTCATAGTGCAATGCTCCTACAGAATTAAATTATAATACGCGCTCTATTTTTTATTCAACCAACAGGTTTACGCGAAGGCTAACGAAAGCACAACGCGCTGCGAGTGCTTTCTATCAAGCTCATGCAGCATCTGTTCCAGTGATATATAGTCGACAGGCAGCCTTGAGTAAATTTGTTTACTCCAAATCAGCTAAAAACACAAGAGTGAGTTTCCCTCTTCTACGAGTGCCATCCTAACAAGGATTTGTTTTACGAGTAGAGGTGTTTGGCTGGGGTTGTCTGCTTTGCTGTTTTATTGCAAAGACCAGCTGAGACAGTTATGCAACACCACGGAAAAGATGCAAGAATCTCAATGATTATGCGACAGTTGAAAGCAACGCAGTTGTCTCAGGCAAAGGATGCTGCGGCACCAATGGAGAAAAGTGGGCAGTTCTGGGAGCATGCAGATGGTTCGTAACTGAATTCACTGGAGAGCTTTGATGCTCGTTCGACGATGCGAAGAAGACAAGTGGAGTACTTTGAAGTTCGTTCAGCTCTGAGAACAAAACTGCCTTGTTTTGAATATCTTGCGCACCCAAAAATGAGCTTTTGCTTTTTTATTCGCTGCTGGTGTACCATTGCTTACGATAGCAATGCTAAATTTTCTACTCTTTGAAAAGGCAACAGCGACGACGAAGAATTCCTTTTGAGCGTTGTTATGATAGCAAAAAAAAAAGAGACTGACGATCTGTCGATGTTCTATAGGGTGGCACAAAAGTCACTACATCATTCTGAACATTTATTACACGACAACTAATAGAGCTATAAAAATGCGGTATACATCAAATGAAAAAGAAAATCTTAACGTTTATCCTGTATTAATGATACAGATTTAAAGTGTTGTTGTCATCAAAATAAACCCAATTATCATATCCCAAAAATGCCAAAATGCAGCAAGAACCAACAAACAAATATAGTGGAAAGTAATTTCTCTCGCAATGAATCGATAGTTGCAGTACAGAGGGAATTCGTAAGAACATTTCATCAATAAAAGCCTTCCGAAAATTGCATTATTGCAATGATTTCAAGATTCTGAGATGTCGGCTCAACAGCAGACAAAGAACGCTTTGGCAGACTGAGGTCGATATGGAATACATGTGTAATGCAATGCGTTTCATTGAGTGTTGCATCACGTTTTAAAACATCAATTAGACAACGTTCCAATCAACTAGGAATTTCCCGAAGATCATTGCAACGCATCCTAACAAAAGACTATAAACTCTTTCCATATAAAATTCAAGTAAATCAATTGTTAAAGTTTACAGTCTATCATCAAAGAAAGGACTTCGCACGTGCATTTCTATGCGTTACGACTGAAAAGACTTTTACCTCACACCTGATTATGTCTGATGAGGTCCATTTCTATATCAGTGAGTATGTTAATAAACAAACCCGCCGATTCTGGTGTGATGAAAACCCTAGTATAATGCAAGAGCAATAACTTCACGCACTTAAGATTACCGTCTGGTGTGGCATGAGTGCAAAAATCATTGGCCCATTCTTCTTCGAGGATATTAATGGTGCAACCATGACAGTAAAATGAGACGAACTACAGACAAATGATACAGGAATATTTAGTGCCACATCTTCAAGATTTGGACGTGCAGAATTTGCGGTTCTAACAAGATGGGACGACACCAAAGACAGCAAGAGAAACCATGGCAATACTAAGAGCTGCCTTTCCAGGTCGTTTAATTCCACGATTTGGAGACGTTCCATGGTCACCACGGTCTCCTGATTTAACCCCTCCAGATTTATTCCTACGGGGATACCTTAAAGAAAAGATTTACATCAATATGCCTAATACTCTCTATGAATTAAAAAACATCATCAAAGAAATTAACAGAATAACTCTAGATATTTTGGAATGAGTCATGGAAAATACTGTGCGTAGAATATGCTTGTGCTTAAATAATAATGGAAAACATTCAAAAAATATATTATATAATGAAACTTCAAGATCTCTTGTTTTTCATATGTGACCAATTTTCATAGCTGTATTAGTTGTGATAAATGTTCAAAATGGTAAAGGGACTTTTGCACCACCCTGTTCATATCCATATGAAAAAAATTGTTGTTTGCTCTGACGAATATGCAGCATCAAATATTGTTGTTGGTTCTCTTTGGCCACTGGTTTTTTTCACAAGATTCTGGGAAAAATGGAAAAGATATTTTTCTAATACATTTTCTTCACAACACATGTTGTGCAAGAAGTGCGTTCTGCTTTGTTTACCCCAACTGCACCTAAAAACTCAAACGACATTTTAGCAAACCTTTATTTTTTACCGAAAACTTGTGGGAAATTACGGTACCCCATTACATCAACCCTCATTTCTGTGAAACTTTTAAATAATCAAGAATATGGAAGGAATCATGGCAAACAAGAATGAATAATTTCTCCGGATGTATCGCATTGTTTGATGGTATCAATTTTTGACAGTTTAACTTTTCCCATACGCTTGTAATAACAGCAAGGCAAGCAGCATTCTGTACTTCACCGCAGTGACGCTGCTCGCTCATATCCATGCGCGTGACTGCTAAGGCAGAATGTATACACCTGGTTTCATTTGCCCAACTTGTATTCGGTATTATTCTTTCAAAAGTACGTCTGGTTTTAGCGCTCGTCAGTGATATCCCTAGCTACGCATCTCAGTATGAGTTTCAGGAAGATATTCTGGTTTTAATTCTGTTGTTAGGTGTGTCTTGCTTGTATTTTTTTTTCTCATTCTCATTTCCTCGATCAGAAAAGGCCGGAGTTTCGTGCTACCGACCTCCTGCACGAGTGCTACCTATATATTGTCTTTTTTATTTTTTAATATTTCGTTTCGTTGAGATGCTCCTTGCCAATAGTAAAGAATTTTCACAGTGAATACAGTGGTTAAAATTTCATATAATAAGAATTTTCCGGCGAACGACAGTGTGTTGCAAGTTTATTAAATTATTGTAATTGGTGAAAGGCATCATTTTGCCTTTGTGCTATTATTCCGAATAATCTGAAAAAATGCGAGCTTAGTATTAAGGAGGTTAAACGGCGTTTGATTTTATGCGCGTTTTACTGTTTAGGTTCACGTGCGAATAATTTTCGTAAAGTTGGCTACTTTTACATATTAGTCATATGTTCCTTCAGATGCTTACCAATCTGACGTATGTATTCGACCTCACTGCTCTTTTATGTGATGCTACACATAACTCGAACCTTTGAGCTAACATCCATAACATAGCTCCTATCTTTCAAATGATGATCATTCGTCCGAATCGTGCGAGATGGCTTCCGTCCAATTTATGCCACGCGGCTGCGGAATCCTGGCCGCCCTCTCTAACGTCCCACGGGTGTGTGCACAGAGGGATAGTTAAGTGTTTCTGCGTCTCACATCCGAGGGAAGTCGGAGAAAGAGGATGCAGTTCCACACGACGTGAAACTGGGGCACAGGTTCCTTCACTCGCTTTAGACGAGTGTAAATCATATGAACGACGTGCGAGGTGATGTTTTCGAAAAGACTGTAGAAATGTTTATATTAGATTAAATTATACGTTCAGAACATGTTTTTTGAGGAGTTCAACTTGTAACATGGCTATAGAAGGGTTCAGCTTAGGTATGACAGAGTATAAAGACGTAGTTGTTTTTAAAGACCCTCGGTGAGTAGTATGTAAGCCACACTGCCCGTGCAAGGAATCCAAATGATTATGTCTTCTTCAATCGCTTCAACTGTTGCCAGCAGAGAAAATTACATTGCAAAATACGGTTTTCCTTGTACTAACCCAGACATATTAGCAAATACAATCAGCTGGTGTATTTGTGTCGAGTTCACCTGTTGGTCCACCTTTGGGTATTCATTTGTACATACTTGTTTTTCTGTTTATTTTTTAGTATTAAATTAGAAAAGTTCTCTCGCTCTCTAAGTCTTATATTCAAAGCTTACCAGAAACAGCCATACATATAGTGGTATACAATTATCACACACTGTACCTTGCATTCAAAATCATACCTGTAGTTTAATTTTATCGAAATAAACAGTAACGGCGAAAATGCACCATGCTAAACTTTCAATATATTTTCAATCAAAAGAAATGGCTTCCCAGTTACTTGTTTTTGTACATTTCCTTTGAAAAATTCAGTCGCTTTGAAGATTTTTCTTTTACAATAAAAGATTTTGCCCTTAAATTCCATGCAGTTTCACAAAAAATTGAATTTTAAACTATTCTTTCTTATTAAGTTTTTACTCCTGACAAAATGAATCCAAACATTAAGTTTTAGTGAACGTTCATCACGTTCATGGAACTCAGCACTAAAATAAACCTGAATTCCTAAAAATTCAACATGAATCTCGTAACGCATGAGATCGAAATAAAAAAAGTAGAATTCATGAGGAGCTGCAGTGGAAGCAAACATAAAATTGCTCAAAGCATAATAGACGCCGTGGCAGTAGAGATGTTGAGAGGCCTTTCGTTGGAGTCTCTGTACAAGCAAGAATGTGGAGACGAAACTGTACATGGCTCGATTTTTGAAGCGTAGAAAAGGCAAAACTTCCGTAGAATTTATGAAGAGCTTGAGCCCACCTTACAATGAAAATCTAAAAATTTCGCAAAATTTAGTAGGAGTCACAGAATACGCGACAATGGAAACTCGAAAAAAAATTCCAAGCGTTGAAGTTACGGCATAACGATAATGATGAGATAAATTTTCGAAGGTCTCTGAGTCACAGTGTGGTGACTAAGAAAAAAAGGAATCGTTAGGGTATGAAGAGGTTACGTTACACGTAATGTAGAAAGGTCCGTAAATTGATTTGAATTTGCTGGGAGACACTGCAAAAATAACATGAAGAGTCTGTGGCTTTCAGACAGCGCTGAACTAATACAAGCAACGTAAAATCCTATTGAAATAAAAATAACCATGTCTAGCGTCACTAACTCAGCCTTTTAAAAGGATTCAAAACTTTTGCTGCTTTAGAGAAAAACATACAAGTTTTAAGGAATTAGTGGCTTTCTTTCCCTGATTTTCGTTTAGGAAACAATTCCTTTACTTCATATTTCATTTTTCATTTATCAGCACACTGCATCATATTTTGAACACAGGGGAAATTAACATAACATTATTGATTTCTTGTATTAATAAAAAGTGCTCCTATCTGGGGTTTTATAATACTGTGCGAGAAATTTTAACGGATCAGACATAGAAAATACATCGTAATTACTCCCGTATGAAGTTGATAAAGATCATTGCACGATTAAAGTTACTGTTTTTCACTCGAGCGTTGCAAAAGTTTAAATATACATGAACCAAATTTTATTCTAGAGCCACAATGCTAAAATTAGCTTTATCAGATAAGACTCATTCACAGAAAGTAAGTTAAGCTTAAAATAAAGTTACGCTGCTGAGCTTCTTCCAAGTCTCAACCCGTGTATTTGTACACGGCGGGATATTTGCAATAAACCCGGTCAGGTTTTACAACCTCGATATAACAGGTGAAATGAGGAAAACTTAAATAGGCCTATTGCAATTGTAGGCCTTACGTAGCCTACCCGTAAGTTTCCATAAACGTCACCTTCATTAGTTTAAGCTTTCATGTTTCGTCTAATTTTCATACCAGCAAAATTTATATCCCTCTTATTAAAAGAAAGAGATATTTTCTTCTTCGAAATAATATTTACTATTTTTCAGTTAAATTTTCTAGCGTCCAGTGTCTGACAGGTGACGTATGTCATTTGAATATGCAACACTTTTTTATTTTAAACAGGAGTGCTGCAGGGAACTACTATAAAAAACGTACAACCCTCATGTGAGTGTCCGTGATGAAGACGCACTTCCAGAAATTGAGTTTTCTTTTTGTCGCTCTCTGGTATACTAGGTTTATATGGCTTTTAAAAACTTATGTTCATCTTTACGTGGCTTATCTCGTCTTTCATTATCGTGCTCTAGTATCCATTATGTTTCGCTTTTATTTTTTCCTAGCGATAGCTAAAGGTAAAAAATTGGGTTTTTATTAAGGTTGAATAATTATCATTTGCTTTTCAACTCGTGCATTTTTCTTCGAGTGAAATTTTGACATAAAGTCAAAACTGTTTCTCAACCATACTGTGGAACATGCGAGTCGAGTTGTATGTTAAAGAAGCGTCTGGAGCAGTGGTTGTTCATATTAAAGTTTTGTTCCAGTGTGCAACGTTGCTTTTTACTTCAACCGAGTCTCAAAGTCATTTATTCGAGTACTCACTAAACTTGCCTTCCAAGGACACTAAAGAGTATGGTGTAGAATCTGTGTTCTTAGGTGCTGTAAAACTGAAATGTTTTTTCGCGAGTTTTCCTAATTTCAAATCGAGGATTGTGAAAGATTTTTACCCAATCTTCATTATGAGTAGACTTGATAAAGAGCTTTGCGCTTGATTGCTGCAGCAATTTGAATGTCGTCTGAGCTTCTGGCCCCTTCAGACTTACGCCTAGAAATTGAGGCAACTTTTCATTTAATTTTTCTGCTTAGATTGTCACTGCACGTTCCAAAAAACGACGATTGTTCGATCTAAACTTGTAAAGCTTTCTAATTTTCTCCTTCCCAGACTCCGTGAATGAAAACAATTCAAAAGCTAGAAGCTACAATTTTGAGTATTTTCTCGGTAGCTGCTATCGTACCATTTTTTCTCTCTTCCTTTCTTGCCGAGTTTTGTGGCACAACCATTTCAAGAGTATTCTTTCCTTAGCCGTCCACGATAATCCTACAAAAGATCAGTTGCCTGAAAATATTTAATTGTGCTAATGACTTCGAAATTTTGCTCCTGTCTCTAGCGCTGATGCGGAAAACGCAGCACGGATTACTCGGCTTACATCTCTCTCAGCGAAAAAGTTCTAGTTTTGCCAAGCATTATTCAACTTGGGAACAATTCCAGTGTTGCGCATTTTTCAGCACTTGCTATAATTACTTTAAGAGAAGAACGCAGTGTTTCAAATAAATACAAGAACTTGGATGAGACTGTAGTACTTGGCAAGATGGGCGGCCATTATCGCGGGGATGATTGCTCTTAGTTTGCGAGTCTTCTCGGCTATAGAGTGCGTTCCTCTCTCCACGCGAGCGTTAATGTCTGGCAACTTTGTACTTCTGTTCTACTCTCCTTGACTAGCTTTGCTTGATGCCTTTTTTATTCACATCCTCCAACTAAATATTTTACATTTCTTCTACTCTGCATCTCAGAGAACGTGATCGCTACTAGTGTCTTGATGTCTTCTTGAGAGGAAGAAGGTATGCTGACTTATGTTTTCGTCAGTAGAAGCACAAACTTGGCATTGTTCGTAAGAGTCAGGCTCCCCATCGTTAGATTGATAAAAAATATTACAGACTGCTGGGATGCAGCTAGAACTTAGCTATTCGGTTCGTCTTATCTTTCCATTTCTTTCCACCTTTCTTGTGTGGATGGCTGTTAGGTGAGTTTAGACATCTTCGTTTTGTATTCCAGTTCGTCGTGGGAGTGGAGTCCTCGGAAAATTTTTCAATAATTATTCTTACTTCAGATAGGACTGAAAATTAGTTTATTTCCGTAATTTAGAACTGTACGAAAGTCTGATACTAAATTATCTAAATTCACTCGTTTTAAAGGTGGATTTTAATTTCTGCGTGGATGCGGACTCAACAGTCATAATTATGATGGTTATCATAACCATACATACAAAAGAACTTGGAGTTTGAAAATGTTCGAATACATTGAAACTCGTAAACACAAGTAGTATTGTTTTCATTTTAAAGTCCTGACATTGAAGGGATCTTGTCCACCCGAGGAGCTTGCAAGCCTCACTCTGCTTTCTTCTCACGGAACTACACTTGATGCAATTTTCTGTTTGATGGATACGAGTGTCCGCTCACGGTGCCGCAAATTCCGTCTCCGAAATTTCTTAAGTGGTTTTACCTTCCTTTACTGCGCGTGAGGCCTGGAAAAATCCATCCTCCAGGGCAACAAAGTAATTGCAGATGAAAAAAATCGTGAACGAATTCAGTTCCAGGATCGTTTTGATTTCATTCGTGTTTTAGTGAAAGTTCACGGTGCCGAAATTATTCCTCCTGAAGTGCAAAATTGAAGTTGTATTAAAGAAACTTCCATACCTGATTTAGAAGTGTGTTCTCAGATATATACATCCATCCTTGACTATATTTCATTTTACTGTGGTAAAGTTTATCACTGCATTAAATTTTATGATAAAATACCTATTTCATGTAGTCTAATGCAAATTGTCAGTAATAAGCAAAATAATTCTTCCATTGCTGTAAAATAATTTCAATATGCTCTGGTAGAAATCAAATATATGGATTTTCAGATTAACTTTTTCCATTATATGTAAATTGAAAGAAATACTTAATAACTGCAGCGCTTGGAATTCTAAAACAAATAAAATCGCACATGGACATTTCATAACTATAGGCCGCGTCGTTCAGGTCTCAGACTTACAGGAAGTTTTCTCCTTCGATGTTTCTCAAGCTACCTCAAATCCCGTTACTAGTTCGTTCATAATCTGGTCGGAAAATCATTGTAGGTACTTCGAATTATGTAAACAGAGAAGCTACAACACATACGGGCAAATAGTGAAATGCCTTTTCTTCATTCGTGAGAAAGTAGTCGTGGAAAATTGCTTAGTTAATGACACTTAAACTCTTCAACACACTGAATTTGTATTAACACGCTATTGTCAGGCATAGTTTGTCCTTTCTCGCCAGCGTAGTTTAGATTTATAGAAATGTAGTACTCAAATTAACCACTTCAGATTGTATCACTTGCACCTTGCCTCAGTTCTTATTGATGAAAAATTGTCAAATTAATCACAAGATTGTTTCTGAACTGCAAGCTCTGTCCGTGTCGATAACCTTGTAATGGACTTCCATACTGTGTGCTTGCACTCAAACTCACGTTAAGAATTTGTCTGGTCGTACTCCTCCAAGTGTTCTGGCGCCCATCCTTGTGTCTGCATCAGACTATGGCTACGGTGAGTTACAATGATTGCAAGGCGGTCTCAGATTGAGCATTTATTAGCCGCAAAAACTCAATTTTCTCTGCGTCTGCGGGGGCTTATGTCCTCATATCCTCTGAGGCAAAGAATTGGTTTTTTGATCACCGGCTCAACGTCTGTTGGAAGTACGGGATTCATGTATCTTATTTTTATATATGCATTTACATGTACATAATGTCAATTTTTTCACTCGATTTTCTATTTCCAGTGATTTGTTCCCAATATTTACGTTAGGTCAGTACACAAACATGGGAGAAAATGAATCAATTCCTGTAAACAAATTTTTACGAGTGAATCTCGATTGCTTTCTTTCAGTTGGATTCATCACATGTAAACAACATCACCTTGTATCCTCACTGAAGCACCGATTATGAAAAGAAATTAATTATTTAATCAGCTTGAATGGCTTCTTTGAGGCTAGTCAGCATAATTAGCTAAACAAGGTCAGCAGGGGAAGAAACTTTCTCGCTAAGCGAATTACGTACTTCAGTGATATTTATCTCGTGAATTTACCTTGTTTTGGTTTTCTGCGTTCAGTTCATTTCATAACATGGTGCCACTAACATTTTAAATTCAATCATTTATTAGCTGCGAATAAATTCCAACTTTAACATTAAACTTTGATGGTAATGAAGCTAAAATATTATAGGAACCGGTCTATAATTCTGTGCAGAGTATTTTTAAACTGAAAATAGATGCACGTAATGATTTGACCTTTTTCTAAGCGATTAATTATACCCTGGTGCTATTTAAATGAACGGAGCTTTGGCTCTCGTATTTTTGTTTGAATATTTCTTGTGAAAATGTAGAAAGATGTTTGAAAAATTTGTAACATTTTCTAAGAAATAATTTAGGTTCAATCTAGCGTTCGGATCAAATTTATTATCTGTCTTGATATTGTGCAGTTTGTCTGAAGTAAGCCAACAGATCTTTCTTTTTTTGTCATATAACTAAATTTATTACAGTAAATAAGATTCTCTACAAGAAAGACACGACTACATCCTTCAAGAGTTAAGTTATTTTTTTTTGCTTGCTTGTTTCCAGTTCTACATCTGTTTTCTATCAATGCAAAGCTAGGGAAAATGAGTTGGTGGAATTTGCTATAGCTTGCTCGATGTTTCGAACAATTTGACTTAAGCTAGAGATTCTTTTCCTCCTTGTATTTTCTTGCCCGAAGTGCAGCCTCTTTTGTTGGCGGGAAAAATTTTTGGAATGTTGTTCTGAGTTAACATCATGAATATTGACATCAAATTTTTCCCCTAACTTAATAAAAGAATGTGACATTCCATGTTTTATACAAACGCTTGCATAAACTGCAGGCCCTGAATTCATTTGTATTTTCTCCTTCAAGACGGTCCTGAATTTTCCGGCTAAAAGAATTTAATATTCTCCTTTCGAGAAAAAAATCCTTTTTTTTTACTGAATTCACAAAATATTTACGATAATCAGTCTTGCGTGAGGTAAAACAACGATGATGACTGCTAGAAATGATCAAGGATGGGATCTTGAACCATTTGAAATTGCATTAGTCAATAAAACGAAGCGTCGTAATCGCAATTCTCAACGTGGCTTCTTCAATAAAATAAGAACAAATAAAAGTTGTGGGTCTCCTAGCTATATGTGTAAAGGTGACCCCAGCATGTAGTGAATACGAATATGTTAATATGTTATAGTTTGAGAGCATGAATAAATTCTTGAACGTAAGCTAGTGTTTCATCGGGGCTCTAAATTAAAACAAGCACAGTAACAAGCAGCAACATCTTCTCGGGAATAAAGAAATTCTCTCAAACAAAGACATTGTAGAAAAGAATTCGATGACAAACAATGGAAAGAATTCACTGCTCACAATGCCTGAAAATGCCTGCCATCTCGTAAGGGAGCATGCATGTACTCAGACGATCGAATTAATACGCTTCTCCTGCCTGTCTTGAAAACCATCAGTCTGATTCATGCATCAACTCTGCTGCTTATTTTTGAGAGGCACAAAATGAATCGCCGGCGAAGCGGTCTACACAACTGCTAGCGCTGCTGTTTAGTGCATCTTCTCGGTTCGCGCAGCTGGAAAAGATTTACTACCTCAGTCAGGCAGGTAAATCCAATACAGGGCTTAAATGATTGCCTGCGTTGCAGCCCGAGCTTCAATAATGTTAATTAAGGATTGTGTGTTGATCCATGTATGAATACACACACATGCGTTCTTATAGTCATTTCTGGGTGGCATGAAAGGATGTATATCTTTAGAAGAGTATCTGTTGCAATATATTACTACACAATCACCTAAATTTAACAAAGTAGTCATTAAATTTTCTTTCGGTGCTACATTTATGTTTCTCTTCCATGGTGCTTCCAATGCCCTTTACTCATTGAAATACGAACTCATTTTACTTGAAATGAACGAATTTCTGGTGGAAGGAGTAATAACGCGACTAACAGTAGTTCCAATTACCGAACTTAAGATAATCCGTCTTCATGGAAGAGGATAGGTTTAGACCCTTCTATTGGCCTACACTATATATGTTGTTCAATTAAGTAAGTAATTAGATTTCATTCAAACTTGCTGGGGTCTTCTAATTCCATATTTGATACATTCATGCAAGTTTGTCCAATATGTCAACGCTAAATGGAGACTAATGCCTAATGAATATTCTTTTGAGTATGAAAACATTGATTTTCAACACATCAATGCATGTACATGTGTAGTTTTCTGTTCATGGTAGGGAGAAAATACAGCACTAGTCAAAATTATTAGGGCAAAACCTTTTATATGGTCTATTTTTACCTTTTATGTACTTAGTAAAAAATGGCATGCGCACAAATGTAGAGAAGTATCAAACGCTTGCAAAACCTTCGATTTGTGCTGATCTTTCATAGAAAATAGCTGGCTGTGTATTGCATCAGCAATCTGTGTTGTACGCAGCTGTTCCGGATGTTTTAAATAAGTAAATGGCACCGCATCTTAACTTAATCCTACACGTAAGCTGAAATTGTTGATTTGTTGTATTTTCGCTGCAGAATTTGATTCCTGTTCTTAAACTCAAATTACAAGCATTGAACTGACTATATTGAACTGAAATGAGCATACGAAGGGCTATTTCAGAAAAGAGCAAAGCAGAAGACAAGGCTAGTGTTACAGCAAGAAAATGTCAGCGAGAAAGCTTAAAAAATTAATTAAATTTCTTATAAATACAAAATTCTAAACTGTTTCACAAAATGATATGACTCCAAAGTTTGTACTTGCTTCATCAAGGAACTTGGTTATAAAACCAGAGGTACAAGAATGTCAAAAAAAAATTTATATCCAAAATTGGCATTATAATTTCCCCAATATTTCACCCTGGAATTTCATGACGTACCCCGATTTTTGGTCGTTTTTCACCTGCCATATAGCCACTGCAATTAAGTTTATACCAAAAATTAATGATTTAATCAAGTAAGATCGTTAAAAAATAGCCTCTTGGCTTTCTTCAGCAACAAATTGAGAAATTCTGCCGGAAAATTTAGTGTTTAGCGGCGTCGTGCAACATAACATAATGTTAGAAAATGGATGATGGTTAGCGCGTTTTGCCGCTTAAGACAGAAAAAAGTCTGGTTGGTGTTGCAATTACAGTTACCGTTGTGCACTACGTATGCTACCGCTGGTAAATAATTTACTTGAGGCTGTCCCAACTTTCGCTGACTTGTGCTTCTGCTGCGATTGCAAATGTGGTTGACATGATGAATGAAGCTTGCACAAAGCGTCTGAGCAATCCTCGCCCTGCGTTCCGTGTTCAGAATCACTCTTCGTTACGGCGAGCAGATTGTTAAGCGGAACTTTACGATCGAACGAAATGTCAGACATGGGCTTTAACGAGCGTACTTCTGACTCCAGAGCAGCCAAATTTGTTGCATTTGCATCAAGAGCCACGAAATTTAGTGAGGTCAATTTCAAGTTGGGGAGTTGTTCAAGCAGTTTCGACCAGAAATACTCTACGGGCAGACAGAAGATGCTGGCGTCAAATTTAGAGATAGCAATGCTGTGATTCTTTAATTTACGATTTAGAGTGTCATATATTCTTTAAAATACCTGTTTTTTTTTGTTTTAAGATACGTGAAATGGGTGGAAATATTCAGTATCAATATGTAAGTTTAGGATTTTTATTTATTTAATAAACATCTACTTTTTCTTGCACTTCACATAGTACAAAAAACAACGTAGAAGTCTATGAAACAATTCAAGTTGACTCCAATCTGTGAATCTGACTTTATCTACGAAGGTTTTTTTGCATGGGAGCCACTCCGCACATTAATACCAGGGTTGTATAAAATATTGAGAGTAAGAGCTAGGAAATTGCGCTCTTTTGTTCCCTTTTAGTGGGCCACAAACACAAGTGATAGGACCTTGCCCCCAGGGCCTACTTTGACTTGATGACTGCCTCTTTTCTTGGTCATCACCGATCCTCTACGGAGTTTTCTGCATTTTCACCCCGTGAGGAATTTTTAATACTTTCATCAAACTTGCTCTCAGTGTTTTTGCAATTTCTAAATTCATTTTCAAATGAGAAGAGACAGTTGCTTGAGCAACAACATCATTTATTTCAGTGAGTAACATAACCATCTTTGTTTTTTCATGAAGTTCTAGGTTTCTGAGTATTTGATCCAGCTTACCTTTCAAATCTTACCTCCGAGTACTAGAAAGCTTTAATGTAATATCTTCGAGAAGAGCTCCCTGCATCAAGTATTAGTAGACGATGCATTCGGGCAGTCGTTTCTGGGCGATCGTCCATTTGGGTCGTTACATGAACGAGACCGTTAACTTGTTAAGCCGTCAATTTCAGCGGTTTAGTGTGCTACAAATGGTTGATGTTTGCACCTCTTTCTGGTGAGTCAAGCGTCTGGTAAACAAGGTGAAAAGACTGGAAGAACCCTAAACAACGTCTGCGTTTTACCTTGACAAAATGGATTTCTTATCAACTCTCCGTTTCGGGAATTACTGCTTCTTTGTTTATATCCATTGGCCAAAGTTCTTCACTGAATTAGATCATTTCTCAGCCTGTTTTAGGGATTTGGCGTTATCTATCTTACTTATTCTGAGGATTGGTATCACGCATGAAGTTCTCTGAGAGCACAGAAAACAGAGGTCTGAGCAAACTTATTCCTTGGAGGTAACCCAAATTTTCCCCACTGCAGAATCAGGTATGCTTATTGCTGCAGACTATCTTTTGTGTACGAATGGAATGTCAGGTTTTATCTTTACTTATATTTTTCTATATATGTCGTGATGAATACTAGCGTACTTTGTTGACTAACTTCCTACTTATGCATCTTCGTTATTCGTTTCTAAAATTTTCTTTGATTTTGCATGCTGAGCTTCCTTCTCAAGAGGGAATCTTTCAAAATCTAAGGAAGTAATCGCTAGCTGAATTTCATATGGCTACAGTTTTTGATTGAACATTATATATTTTTCTGATGCTTTCTAACTAGGAGTGTTACCATGTTTGGACTCGTCAGAGTTTTTCTGATGGAAAAAAGTACATAGAAAGTCATCGGAACTTTTCTTTTAGATTAAAGTCACGACTAACATGATTTTATGAGCCCTATTTCTTGTCACATCGTCGAGGGCAGATGAAAGTTGCATAGTCTTTCGAAATTCCTGCAGAGACTCTTAGAGTTTTGCCCGCATTGTTCGTTTTCTGCGTGAGTTTAAGCGGAGTTTTGTCGAGTTTTGGGAAACCTTGGAAGCGGCAGACTCTCTCTAGATAATCTTGGGTCGTAAAGAAGCGATCCATTATGCAAACTCTCATCTTTCGTCTGGTTCGAAATCTTGGTTTGGGCAGCCAGATCATTGAAATGAACCATAATTCTTGCCAAAGTAAGCTGAAACAAATATGCAAACTCCTGGCTTTGGGAAGTTTTATATTAAAGTGAGGCAGAAAAAATCAATACATCATTTAAGTTTAGTCTATCTTTCTACGAAGTTTAAAGTTTATGCATTTTGATCGAAAAAAGATCAATTTATTTGCTTCCTTTTTTCCTTGTATTAAAAACATATATGCAAAGTAGAAAATTTATTTCACCTTCGATTTGAGGAAATATTATACCAAATTTATGTAACTGACTGTAATTGATTCTCCGTAAGAATCATTACCTTGACGATTCCATCTTAGACAATTTTCCAATGTAATTCACACATTTTAAAAAATTGTAGTCCAAATTAGGAGTTGCAAGATCTAACTTTCCTATACCAATCGAAGGCGCTTCATTGAGGCATCATTCAATAATTTGCTTTCGCTCGCAATGCTGTAGAAATCTTTACATTCAAACAGCCCTTGGTAAAATTCGGTGATAGTGCTGCCATGTAGCGGGAATATTCGATGTTAGAATTTGCCTCCAAAAATTGTAAACATATCAGAAAAATGTTTTTCAGATCCACGACACACAAATTGGACGTGAAACTAAGGATTTATGATTTTATAAATTTCACTCGTGAAAGCCAGGCAAAATATAGGAAAATCGGAAATCTGAGCTGGAAAAAAAGAGCGTCGAGATTTTGGAGCTACAGAAACCTCATCCAGTAGCTCAGATGTGTGCTTTGAATCGATTTGCCGAGCGAGCCTTGTTCAATTTTAAGGTAACATAATCACCGAAATCCATGCAGAAGTAATTTTTCACTCAATGGGCACGAATACAAAATTTATCCCTCCCAGTAATCAAATGTTACATTTCCCAATTGTTGCCTGAATGAGAAGCATTTTCTTTGCTTGATGCTCCCATAGGGAAAAGGTAAAGCAGAACCCGAGCTGATATCAGTTGAGCGCCTTGAAGCTTTCGGTCGCAGAACACAAACAGGCCTTACGGCTCTTTGGCTCACGGCAAGCTTCAAGTTTTTGGACCATTTTTCCATGGCGCTCGGCAGAGTTGAGCTATTATGAGTTCTGCATGTCTGCATGCTTGCAGAAACTACTTAAAGGGTGCCTAATATTAGAAGGTCGTGTAAGCGAGGTGCCTCTGAGTCTCCTGCTACTCGTGTAAGACTTTCGTATTGTTGGCTGGGCTGTAGACAAAAAGTTAGCTCATTTCGAACTGGATACAAGTCAGTGTCAGAATGATCTCAGTCGAAATAGTAGTTTTATTGTCTCACTTTCAATTAAATTAAATGATGTCATATCATATTTGAGAGAATAAATTCTTCAAATTAATGAGCAATCCCACTGCAGCCTTCGCGGCGATTGGGAGAGAAAAAAATAACTAATCTGAATTTAGTCACAAAATGGCAGGCGAAGATATCACGTAAATACGCTTGCGTAGCTAGTAAAATTATTTAATCCCTTTGAAATTACTTGAGTCTCCACCAATTCGTTTTGACTCGGGGCAAAGAATTAATCTGTGTAATAAAGTTAGGAAAGAAGCAATGCTAAAATTGAGAAGCCCCACAACTCTTCACGTCTAGGTCAAACTAGTTCAAACTATTGATAAATATCATTCTGGTTCAACGTCCGATTCCAGATGCATGCCATGTTCAGTATAAATCTCAATCTTACCCGCATACTTCATTGACTGCGAATATTTTCGGTGCATTTGTCCAAGAGCAGGAAGTTTTCAATGAAGATGCAAAGCCTCTTATTGTCTTGGTCTTAAAATGAGGAAAATAATTACATCCCGATTACCTTTTGCAACAGAGCATCGACGACATAACTGTTCAATCTTATGCAGGTAGAGCTCTGTTTTATGAAACTAACATTCGTGTTGTTACTGAAAAATTTGCAATTTTTGTATGTTCATTCACTTTGCTGCATTTCACTACATTGTGAAGTGTGTATTCTATTGTTTGTTTTATTTAAATTATAGGGTTCAATCGTGGTTCAGAAGAAACTTTTTAATCTTAAAAAGCCGAGTGATATTAAGTCCTTTATGGATTGAATCTGATTTTTGGTCAATTCGTTTGAGAATTGCATTCAACATTAACGTGTTCTCTGCATGCCTAAGCCAGTTATAATTTTATCTCTGATTGAAAAGTTTGTGCGACCGCTGAGAGGCTTGATGCTTCGTTTACTGAATATTTAGGCCACGTTATAATGAGGCATTAGAGGAAGATAGGGAAGTTCATCGCGGTTATTCCTAATTAGAGAGAAGAACTCATTTCACCAGTTTATCTTTTGCTTGTCATATACGCTGTAGTTTACAGCTAGCTAAAAACGTGCTGCAATTTTCAGATGAAATGTTAGTTCGCTTTGAAATGATGAGCAGTGTAATCACTAAATATGCAGTTCTTTATTGAGGCATATTGCGCTAAATTTCTCTCGTCAAAGGATGTTTCATTAATTAAAGATAATTTATACGAGAATTTAATTTAATTTTTCGTTATTGGGTTTCTGCTTCCATATAAATCAAGAAACGATGTTTCATTTCATGACCATTTCAATGCTCAAAAGCCCAACTGATATATTTTTATTTCTCAAATAAGGCATAATCTCTCTCTCGTTAAGTGCATTTCTTCGAAATTTCCGTGTTCCCAGATTTAGAACTCTCACTGCTTCATTGCTTGTCAAGGCTATTTGCCGGGGAATACAGCATTTTCTTAAAGTTTTGTCTTGCGTCTTCAGTGCGAGAATACAGTATTTTCTTGGAGTCCAGTAATGCATTTTAAATAAGAAAATTTAATATTTTCTTGAAATCTTGTTATGCGTTTTGAATGAGAGAATGCAGTATTTTTTGAAGTCTTGTCTTGCATTTTGACTGTAAAAATGAATTCATGTTTTGTTCATTACTAATATCGGTAATCATTTTAAACTAATATAGAATAAAGAAGGTGCATTCCCAAACTGCACGCGAAAGACGCACTGAGAGTGAGACTATATAGGTAAATATTGAGAGTGAGAGCCGTAGTTCAAATCGGTGCATGTTTATTTTTAATTTTGTTGCTTCGATGTATGTTGTTTTCTATCTAGCCACAATGCAGCTAGCCCACAAACTCTCCAAAATTCTTCCCCAATGTTGGAGGTAATGCTAAATCTAAATTCTGATTAGTTAATAACAAGAAATAACATTGTTTTTTATCACTTTGTAAAAATGTTTTAAACCAGTCATCTGCTTTATGTCGAACTTCATATGAATGCTTTTAATCATTTTATGACACTAGTGAGAAAGCTTGTTTGATTAAACAGGAGCTAAAATTTCTAGAGCGATCAGTTTCTTAGACAAACCTGAGATTCCAGAAGCCAGCCATAAAGGCGACCGTCTGTAACGAGACAGAAGACGCTCGGTGAGCAAACCTAGACTACTAAAATTGTCATAAATATACACACACGCAGATATCTGACAGCGCGCATGAGGAAAGTCGCTTGTAACACTAGGACCAGTACGTGTGTTAGCTAAGAAAATTTCACGCTTATATATAAACCACGTACTTTATGATATGAAACTCATAGGTGAAAAGTCCTCAAAGAACTTCAGTCAGAATGCCACACGTTTTTGAGACTGTTTGCGTGTGACAATTGGAAACGGAATTGCTCTTCTGGTGACGAGCACTTCATGAATAAATGAGCTCAGGAGCATTAAAATAGCAAGATAAGGCGTCAAGTCTCCCTACAGAAATTAACTGACGTGGGTAGTTAACAGCAAGAGCCTTCGCCAATCTACTAATCGTTTACTTTACGCTGATATGTAAGAAATCCTCCACTTTCAGGAGTCCTCTCATATCTGTCGACAGAGATGGGAAAGTCATATCTGAAATCTACTGAGAATATTTTAAATTCTGTCCAGCATTAGATCATTCAACATGATTCTGAGGGTGCTGACTCACAGGTCCTCACTTAATACGGAAAGTTGCTGAGCTTCTTCCCAGAAGAAGATCCTATCCTTATTATTATGGGCAAAGTGAGCAGTGCTTGCATAAAAATTAAACACCCAACTCACATAATAGAGTTGTAACTCAGTTTTAAATTTAACATCTTACAGTACAGTTTTGCAGTAGTAGTAGTAGTGGTAGTAGCAATTTATAACTAATTTCATCTAAGAGACAAATCTCTGAACTTTTCCCAAGATTTGTGAAGAGATTGAATAAAACATGAGAACAAAATTTTACTCATTTTACCTCTCCATCTCCAGCATATTTTCATAATATATTATGCACATTTACCATAACATTAAATCATTGCAGTTCTCCATGAATTTTCTGACATTTCTGGAAAATAAAAGACGCAACACAGTAACTTTGAGTACCTCAATTTTAAACTTCAATGCATTTTTTCTCATTTTTTAAAAGAAAACGTGTAGCACAACAGACCGTCTTACCCGAAGCTGGTTCCTTCCAACTCACCTGTCGGTTTATGACCGAATAAGACATGAGGAAGAGTGTTGGGAGCGTTCCGAGAGCGAAGGACCCGAGAATGCCGGCACAAACGAGAGTCACGTTATGGCGCTGCAGGTCACGCCTTCTATGGAAATGCCGGCATGCACGCCACGGCATTCTGTTTCTGCATTTACGCAGCCTTTGCAGGCCTGCCAACGAAATATACCGCCACAAAAGTTGCGGCTTTTCTATACTCGGCTCCATCGCGAGCCATGTATCCATTTGAGTGGGGTCGGGACGAGAAAATTTGAAATCCTTGCACAGAGGGAATACGTTTTGCACTAACAGGGTCTTTAACTCCCAGCCCTACATTACAGGACTGTCTGAACTACGCCACGTTCAAAACCCAAAAAATAAATCATGTCAATTTATTTCTAGAGCGAATGTATTCGTTTTACTCATGCACAGCGTCAATATTTGTTGTCCTCACAGGATACACTGCGACATAAAATCTCTTTGATTTGCTTTACTTTGATTTACTGTTCAAGCTATACCAACGAAGAACTCTATTTCAAACTGTCTCAGTGGAGCAAACTGATAATCTTCGAACACTGCTACTTTGAATTTGTTGTTAGGAATTTTTGTACAGAGTTTTTTATATAAAGTATGTTTGAACATCACAAATATCTGGGACCTGTCATAAAATGACGTCTTTTTATTTTGAAGTGTTTTTGAGGAGCAATATTTTCCCTTGTGTAGTAATAATTGCAATTAGATTACAATTAATTTTCTTCAATTTCATGACACATATGTACTGTTACCACTGAATGATGGGTCTTGCAGATCAGTGAGAAAATGAGATTTTCGATAGTTCAACTCCTGATTCATAGTATACGAAATTAATTAAATTTAACTCACGTTCTAGTATCGATAACATGAAATAAGTAAACAAAAATAGCACACATCATAACTGAAGAAGTAGATCATTTTATGTGGACTGACTTTTATTGTGCTCTGATGTTGACTTTCAGGCTGGAACAAATTTTGCAGTTATCCTTAGTTATTACTGCTGAAACTTGGCTTGACTTATTTTCAATTTCTTGAACTGAAAAATATGTCATAAAACAAGATAAAGCCCAATACGAAAAATTTAAGAGCATTCTGTACCCTTGGATTGTAATTTTAACTTTTGTTATACCATGTATACCCTGTCACTTGGCCAGCAATGCATAGAATTGTGTAACAGCTCTGTATCATTTGCACTCCCTGATGCAGTGAGAGTAGTAAAATGATTGGTTTGGCATCTTAGATTTTACATATTAGCAAGATGCCGTTCGAGTTGATGCAGCTTCTATAATAGATTTATTGGCTTGATATATTGATAACACTCGTTGAAAAGAAGCGTAACTCAAAACTGGGTTTCAACGCTTATGATGTGATTCAAGTGCGAAGCCATGCTTGAACTCCCAAACTTTGACTCAGCAGTGCAACTTTGGTGCCACAGCAAAGCTGTGTTGTAATGACAATGTTCTGGTGAAATGGCTACTCTTTGGCGTAACTGCTATGCTTTGATACGCCTGTTGAGCATGTTGCTCCTGCTGAGCTTGTTGCTCCTGCTGAGCTTGTTGCTCCTGCTGAGCTTGTTGCTCCTGCTGAGCATGTTGCTCCTGCTGAGCTTGTTGCTCCTGCTGAGCTTGTTGCTCCTGCTAACCTTGCTGCTTCTGTTAAGCATTGATGCAACTGCATAGCTTTGATGCAACTGCCTAGCTTTGATGCAACTGCCTAGCTTTGATGTAACTCCCTAGCTTTGATGCAACTGCCTAGCTTTGATATAACTGCTAAGCTTTGATGCAACTGCCTAACTTTGATGTAACTGCTAAGCTTTGATGCATCTACCTAGCTTTGCAACTGCCTGGCTCTAATGTAACTGCTCTATTATGCAGCGTTAGACTGCAATTTCTAAACTTCGACTGCATGTGATGGGCTTTCATGCGACTGATTGGCTCATGTGCCTGCCTTAGGGACCTGGCATCATTTCTGCTTGTCCTCTTCTCGTTCTCTCGCGTTGTCGAGAGACCAAAGTGTCGTTCATAGGACCTCCAGCGCGAGCTTCTTCATTGATGTCCAATATATTGCTCTTCTTCTTCTTCCTTCCCTGACGTCGCACAAGAGGTTTCTCCTCTGTCTAAGCGCCATAGTCTACCTTGAGCATCTTGGTTCTCCATGAAGGAAATAAAGCAGGGAATTATCTTTTGTTCCGGGTCTGATGTATTAGTCTCCTTTCCATCACACGCCGTCTCCCTTCATCTGATCTGTACCCCAGTTTCCCTTCTCATCTCACCTTTTCTCCTTGCCTCTTCTCGCCTTATTTTCTCCCCCTCTTACAGCGGCCATTCTTCTCATCTCTTCTACTAGCGGTCTCCCTCTTGTCACCTCCTCATTTTCCTCTCTTCCTCCTCACTTCCACCTCCTTTTTTCTCTCCCTTTCTCATCCATTTATTTCCCTTTATCCTCTCTTCGCCTTAGAAATGAGTAACATGCTTTCAAAGCCAAGCCTGCTTGAAAATAGAGCTATAAACCGTCGCGATGAACCAACAGAACACATTTATTTAAAGTTTCAATGCAAAATATAAACACTTGATCATATCCACAATCTTTTTTGCCCTCAATTGAGGTTTCAGGCAATAATTTTTGATTTAAAGCCACTGACACGCATCCTGTTTGGAACTCGGTGAATAAAACACCTTGACTGCATTTTATACAATGATATGCATTTTAAATCGGCAGCAACTTTTCATTCGTTTGGTGAAATGTGTAATTTTACGCACTAATGATCCTATTTATTAACGCATCGTGTGTTCCAAAGGTATGTCGGACGATGCTCCGTAAATTCCAGTATTCATGGGCGTCACGTGCCCAAGCAATACAGTTTTTATGCTCGTCCCATCGTGTCATAAGCTGCCGTCAATGTCATGGCCTGTCGCTCCTCGTGTGCTCCATGCACATTGTTGCAAAAGAATGCAGTCATTTTATTTGACATTGAATAGTGCTAAAAAAGTTTACAAGTACGCACGGTTTTTTCTCATTTCTTCTTCCACGTTATATTTTGTTCTTCTTGATACGGGAATAGAGTTCATTTCTTCGTTTGGAATTATGAAAATAATGTAAACTAGACGTAGCACAGGAAATGACAGCAAGCTTGGTTTCATCATTGTTGAATGTTTATACTTATTTGCACGTCCGCCCTAAAGATATAAAATAATGAATTTCACTTTTTTTCTACTTATGTTCTTTAGCAATCTCATTTGTGTTTTTCTTATTGATGCAGGATTAGAAGATCTACCTTTACATTTCATAACAATTTACATAAAATTATAGCAGTTGTTTTTAAATACTAAACTCGGTAGCATCGTGAAAACAGCTACAGATGGAAAATAAATTCAATCAAAAAAAGGTAACTTGCGGTTGTTCAATTGGCAATGTTAGTGCCACATGACAATGTTATTTAAAACGTTTTATATGTTACAGCAGCTAATCATGCTGTAGCTGATAACAATAAAGCTGTAGAAACTGAATTCTGCGCTACTAGTATTCATGTTTAATACATATTTACTTTTGTAGTATTCTTTAAACATAACCAAGCATTCGTTCAAACAATTTTGCTTCCAATAAACTATATTACGAATGATTTGTTTCATACAAAGGAATTGAATACAATCGAGACACGTTAGAGAGGAACGTTTTTTCCAATTATGTACTGGCTTACAAACTTGAATAAACAGTTAGAGCGTAACTGCATTGGATTTCTCGAGACTTTGAAATCTTATTCGAGATTCCGACACTTATCGCGCTGACTTTCAAACACAGTACTTGGATGCTCGAACAGAACACTTGAATCGTTTCAAAGGCTTTTACTGCGTGCCTAAGCCTTCTCTCGTAGATATTCGAGTCTACGCTTTAAAGAGAAGAGAAACGTCTCGGACAGAGTTGCGATGGGAGCAGCCAAATTCACGGTGCTGCAAATATTTTTGATTTTGCGGTCTGAACCTCCAACGTAAACGGCTTGAGTCAATCGTGGTGTGCGATGACAAACAAGCTTCCCCCAAGTCTGCATGCTCAAATACCTGGACGCAGCACACTCAATTTATTGTCTCTCAGCTGAAACTCTAAAAATTCTTCTCAATGTATTCTTAAAAACAAAATAAAATCATTGAAATATTGGTAGTTTATTAAGTCAAGTAATTTACTTAAATTGCAATGCTGTTCCAGCCTGAAGTTTGAGTTTTGTATCAAGTTTAGAGGTCAACTTGTACGTATAAAACTACTTTCAGCATTGCGTAACAAAACTTTGACCATTTGTTTTTTTTTATTTCAGTGAGTGTCTGTACACTAGGCATAAGATTTCTTTAAAAACTTGAGTAATTATGAAGTTCATGAATGTGTTCTAAACGCTGTACGGAGTTAGGCAAATAATAAACATACTTGAGTTCAGCAAATCGTTTTTAAATTAAGCGTATCAGGGTCGTGTCCGAGTCCACCTCTGCACCTCGATATCTTTCATAAATGACATCTGTAACGTTACGAATTTGAAGAGATGGTATCTACGAACTATTTTGTTATTTTGCATAATTTAGCGCGCTCCATCCCTATCACTACTTGAAAAAAACAAATTTGAGCATTTAAACTATTGGCAAGTGACTTAGACTCTTACTTCCTCTAGGAAATTGTCGGTAATTCTTTTATATTGCAGCTTTCAAAATATTTTAATACAGACCCAAGTTCCTAATGTAAAACCTTAAACTGTTTTAGCTCAATAAATATATCAGTTGTATTTTAAACGACTAACCAACTACAAAAAAATGTGCTTATTACTAACGACGAAAGAAATGCAGCATTATACATCAACTCCGTTTGTTCTCAATTAACGAGTCTCAGTATAGTCGGTTTTATTGTGCTGAGTGTTTTCACAAGATCACCTTCGTTCTTGTTTGGTACTGAAGCATTAGCCATTTTATACTCAACATTAAAATAATTCTAGATAAATTCCGTGACGTAAATGGTTTCGTGTTCATACTAACTCTTTTAATGTGTACAAACGATAATTTAATTTTTGTGTGAGCGTTCGCTTTTGTGATGAAATTTCTGTCCGATCTTTATATTATGGCGATCAGTGCAGTCGCGATCGCTCACGTCGCTCAAATTGAGTATAGAAAATTTTCACAACATTCTCTCGTGCGTTCAAGTCAAACAAAGGTCAAGCATCAGAAATAATTGGAACGTTTTCATCGCAGACAAGTATTTCTCACTTCTTATTGTCATTTGAGCTGTTGATCTGCTTTTTAATTAATGATGATGCTCGCTTGTTTAGGGTCGAATTCCACACAATCCGATGCATTCATGTTTCTCAGGATGTATGTATTTTGAATAATCAAATAATTGGTACACGAACTGTTTGAAGAATTTATATCAACGCCTGCATTTCTTCGAAAAGTTTTTTCTTAGATTTTTTGGCCTTGTCAATGAGTAAGTCGCTGTTAAGCAAACGGAATATTTATGAACCGCTTTATTTGTAAGCAGGTGTGCAGTGAAAGTCTAAAATTTCAGTGACATGAAAAGCTTCCTCGTAGAATATTTTCGCCTACAACGAATGCTACACGCTTTGAAAAACTGATAATTGTCAACACAGGCACGACCACTCAAAATGCGGGGTGCAGGTCCCACCGCTGCCGTGGAGACCTACATTTCAGCTCAGCAAAAGACAGAGCATGATTTCCTCGGAGAGTCTTCCCCTGTACGAAAGCTTTTCCTTATTGGCCTGGGGAAGCGTTGAATCTAGACTACCTCCTCAGAGAGTTAGCAGCTGAGATGACCTTTGAACGTTTGTCTTGTACTAACTGTACCATGGCAGAAAATATCGTGTACAATAGGTCTGGATGATTTTAATGTTGGTATTCCAATTGTTTCAGTTGTACATTCAGTTCTGCAGGCGATGTCCTTCTGGAGAGCAAATGCCATGCACATTGCTTCTTAAACTAATGATGTGTTTGAAATGTCAGAAAAGTGCGTACTTTTTGCTGTTATTGTTGTGTTTGAATGATTAGAAAAGTGCCTCCTGCGAGCATCTTGTTAATATGTTCTGCCTAATAATGTCCTGCAAATGAGCTTTTTAATATACTTATGAGCTTAGCTTTCTTTATAACTATTGCAAAGCAAATATTATCTACTTAATATGATCATTTAGTTTAAATTAATTAACACTCACTAAGGCAAATAGTAAAGCCTGCTACATACTAAATTAATTAAATTTTTAATTATATTTGTACTCTCTCATCAAAATTGTAATGCCAAGTTCAATTTTGAAGAAATGCTATTTATGTATGCCTTCACATTGCATTTTGTACAATTTAAATATAGAAAAATCTTGTCAGGATCAGTAGAATACTGGAAATCCATAGAAAAGTGAGTATAAGACTAGAAAATTTCAGCAGTTGTCTGTATTTTTACCACAATTTTCTGTATATGGAACCAAACAAAATCGGCATGGAACATTATTTCTCGACGGGATTTGTCTGATGTAAGAATTTTCAACTATCCGAGAAATAAATAATGTCAGTGTGAACAAACACAAAACTATGAACTATACATTTTCTCCTGTGTCCTAATAACTGAGACAAGTACCGAGACATATTAGGGTTATTCTTTTAGTACAATTTTACTAAATACCGAAAAGGAAAGAAAACCACAGCGTTTTATTGATGAGAATTCACAAAAACCTTAAAAACTATAAAAAATAAGCGTTGAGGTTCATTCGTTAAATCTAAAATGTCATTTTCAATATTTGAAAAGAGTAACTACGTTATTGGTAATCCGTAAACTAAACAAGGAAACATTTCAGCACATAAAAAAATAAAATGCTATTCACAGGGGGTAAGCGGATTGAGTTTCATTCAGACCATGTCTGTCTCGTAAAATGAATGAAGATGCTAAAATAAGTAGATCTAAAGTACTAGACGCCGAAGCGATTACCTTAAAAAATTCAATTTAACAGGAAGGTCACATTTCCCTGCATGAGTCCGTGCTGCAGAGTGGGAAAAGTGAGAAAGGAGGCGATCAGTATAACACGAACAGCGAGTAATTTAAACCTAAAACCCTCATTCACACATATAATGTGCGCAACTATGTTCATAGATGACAAAATAGAACATAATTTTAAAAATTTTATCTTCGCAATGGGAAATTGATTGTAATCCTTCAATTAATTGTGTTATTTTTCTTTTTGAATGATTTGTGGATGAAGTATTTAGATAAAAGCGACAGTAATTCTTTTTTAAATTATCAGCAAGGCAACATGCAACTCTTTCTTAGGAGTGTTGACTGTTAAAAAAAATTTGTTTTTGACTAAGGACCTGAGGACATTTCTAATGAAAAATTCAGTGAGCCCCAATGGAAAACCATTTGCATAAAAATATGTTTTCAAAAATTCAAGTTCGTCATGCAAGGTAGAAATTTTTAAACAGACTGTAAGCTCTGCATAGATGAGCAATCACGTTCTTTTCGTGTTTATTGTTCTCCTACTGATGAGAAATTTTGGATCCGTGTTTTGTTCATTCGAAGTCATCAAGAACGCTATACATTATTTTCAACTCAGATTTATATTGCTATTATTGCATAATTATAATTTTAAAAAGCGTAATTCTAGATCACGTTTCCTTACTGGATTCATTGAATTATGAGTATATTTTTATTAGCGCGAATAGAACTAATATATTATGGAATTTCAAATCATATAGAAATTTTTTAGTACGTCTTAACACATTTCTTGCGAAGTGACCCACCGGTGGGTCACTCAGGTTAGGTTCTGTAATTTTTTAAAGCTTTTTAGGGACTATGTATACAAAGTGAAGATTTGCACCGGTTAGGTAATCGCAGGAAACGTGGTAATCCCAAATTAGATAGCCAATTCGAAAAGTTGTTTTCGACACTAGCTCCCGTCCTTGTATTAAAGGTTCAAATAGCTTTATAGCTTTAAATACCTTTAAAACTTTAAATAGCTTCAACCTAATGATCCTGATCGATACTTCGCAACTTTTCATTGGTGCCCAGTACGTAAAAGTTGCAGAAATATCTCATCAGTAAACCAAACATGATTGAGTTCAGGTGGTCTTACTACTTTACGTCACAGCATTATGGCATAATCAACACAAGCTCTAAATACTCAGAGAAAACCTGCATAGAAAGAAGTGAGCTTTCAGCATGAACTCCTCCCTACATAGTAATGCAAGCTGATTGAGCTTCACCCCCGTGCATGTACTCCGTCTGAAGACAGTTGTCATCACTTCCATGTTGTTGCTTATGCATTTTGCAGATTCCTGAGCTTGTTATTCGCATTCCTCGAACTCTGCATTATCCACCCCACACATTCGTATGACTTTTAATTTAATTTGAACAATCAATCGTTGTTTTCTTATTTCTGATTCCTCATATTCCTCAGCCCTACATCACTTTCTTCATTCTCATTTCGTAGTTTACAAATGTTATCCCATGTTTTCAGAATTGCTCTTAGTTTTTTTGTATTCCCTTACCTGTTGTTTTACCTTATCTATCATTCTTTTTCACACATTTCTTATCCCTTCCTTTGCATTTTTGTTATTTTTTCGTTCTTCATTTCATACAAATTTTTATATTTTTTATTGTTCTCTCTTTTTTATATACTTATTACTTTCTCTAATCCAGGCTCTTCGTTCTGCCAACGGCGCCATTAGGAAAATGAAATAGCTCATAAACTTGCTAGCCTTTAAATTTGATTAAGAAATGAGATTACATTTTCGACGAAAAATTGAACCCTAATTTAACATAACGTATTGGTTAAAATTGCTACTTTTTTCTCGTTTCAGTTTCATTTTAATCGTTCTACAAAGTGCCCTAAAGATACAGTTAATCACAATCACTAAAATTATTTCCGATTTTGAAGCCCAAAAAAACTTTTCATGAAGTCTGCATGCACGAGCGAGCTGTGTTGAGTGCCAGGTGGAGGTTCCCCATTTGGAGTCTGTACCAGCATGCCTTACTTCGTGAGAACTTTCACTGCAATCTCAATTGACACGCTTAGCCGGGCTCACCCTCGCGCTTTAACCTTCGCTACAAAGTTTCTCTTGAGCTCTTCTCGGGTGAAACCGAAGAAGTTTTGTAGTCTTCGAGACCCAGAAAGTAAGTCTAAAACGTCTCGGGTGCAATGCTCCGGACTCCCTGGAGTACGGTTTAGAACAGAGATACAACGGCCGCCCAAAAGCGTTTCGGATGCACTAAACTTGCAATGAATGGCTGCGACTGTTTTGGCTACCTGTCCTGAAAGAGTTTTTGGGAACTGAGTGGAAGCAAGCCCAAAATCATTCATACCAAAATATTTGCATACTCTAGACTACCCCACGTTCTGTCAGCCGTGCGCCTTCATTCGGTCGACTGAGATGTATAAGGTCCAGTTGTATTCCATTTCATTTGTTAATTATAATTCCATTAGGAACTATTACTGCTTACATTAACGATTTATTTTATCATTGTACATGTATCTCACCGGGCATAGCACTCTGGAGATATGTGCGATTCCTGAATTTTTCTTAAGAGATAGAAGAGAAAATTGTTAGATGATGGTTACCCTAGTTAATGTAGATACTTTGTGGAGCTGGCTTCCTCAGTGATGAATGTAGCTATTTGTAGCAGGATCAGTAATATGATACATACATATAAAACTCAAAAGTCAGTTGTGTCAGTTGTTAAACGATATATTTCGTTTACCTTTTTCTCTGTCTTTTTTGTTGTTTAAGTGCCGTACAATTGACCTCTTGCATGATTGTCTTCGTTCACGCTCCTTTCGCATCATGAATTAATCTTTCCGACACGCCTACAATGTCTTAGTTTTGCCCTCTGACCATCCGAACTGGGCCACTGAAATTTTGTGGCACCACTTGAATTACAGCACTATCGAGTTTTGTTGTAATGTTGATTTTATTCACTGGAAATGTAGGTAAGCCCTAAATTAAATGATCTAAATTATTCTTAATAATGCAAGCAATAATAGAAATTATTCTAATCACAAAAATAATTAAGACAATAGTGCTGACGTTGGCAATGGTAATAAAAAATTATGTAGAAAAATAATTTGTTATCAATTATGATTAGACTTTTTCAATAAAGAAACACTTAGCTAAAAACGAATTTATTACCCATTTACAAACTGTGCTCTCTAGTAACGAGTACAAGTGAAAGAATTTCATTGAATGTAATACAAGATTCATAATAGGTAAAAAATTATTGAAGTTATAAATTAATTAATTCACTATGGAACATTTTTGTAGCAGGTCAAAGCTTCTTGCACTATTTAACTACTGGAGTTCAGTTTGTCAGTCTTAGAAAAGGAAAGTTCTGTACGTTTACAAAAATTTCCACCGGATCTGTCTACGGCCGTCCGAAAAAGAGGCTCCGTTACTCCTGATTTCTCGCCATACCTCAACAGAGGTCTCAGTTTTCACTCGTGCATGCCTTTCTTGGGCGACGGTCCGCCAGAAGCTGCCCAATCTTTGTCTTCACGATGCTAAATCATCATTACTGTCACCGCCTTTCTGTTCACGGCGCTCCTCTTGTTCCCCGTCAAAAACTCTTCCACGTCGTCTTTTCTCATCTCCGTCCAGCTTTCCTCGCGCTCCCATTCAAGTTCCTTTCTCAAAACTCAGTCTACCGTCCTCCACCTTCTTCACGATCCAGAATCGGGCCCACCTTTTTTGCCCCCTTCCCACTCATCCATGTGCCTCCCTCCTAAACCGGCGCCCACTCCCTACCTTACATTCGTGAGCCATGACTCCCTCACTTTCGTCTCCCCCGTGGTTCCAGGTTCTTCTCCCTGTCAAGACTGTGCCCTCAACCTCACTCATGGTTGGGCTCGTGCCTCCGTCCAATAAAATAGTGTGATGGCTTTGCCAGGATATTGAAGGAAGATTGAAGCCAACTCGGCACCGCCTCCAGCCCCGCCAATGGCGTTCGTCGTTAAATACGTCACCATTGCTGACAATTCTCGAGGCAATCAGGCGCCAATCAAACCCAAGCCTCCGCAATTGTACCACTAAGATTCCTTTGCTTTCGTTTTATTAGAATGAAACCTTCCCACCTCTACGGGGCCGTTACAATAACTATTAGTCTGTGTCACAGGAAGCAATGCAATAATGAGTCGGGAACGAAACTGGTAACATAGAACCTCGTAAAATTGACAATTAACCTAACATACGACTTCAGATTTTATAACATTGACGATGTTTCAAGCGCAATAAAGTGTCATATTAAGTTTTGCAAACGATTTTCGATTTTGATATCATACAACAAGCCACAAAATTTTCTATGAAAATGTGAGCGTTGCTTACCTCTGGAGTATTAGTATCTGTAATTTTTATTTCCCTTCGTTATATTTTATGGTTTATTTCTAAGGGCAACGCCTATCGCAATAAAAATATGTGAAATTCTCCGCAGGTGTTTCAATGTCTGCTCAAATAGTCTTACAGTGAATGTTCTTTTTTGTTTGAGTACAAAAAACTCCAGGTGTTTGCAAGTCTCCTCTCCATTCCCAACTTCAGGGCTGAGGCTGCTAGCTTACTTGGTCGCACGTGATCGCAGAGATGCTCTTTGTACAATTACCCGTCTGGATGTCTTGGAGACTCGCTGCAACTTGCACGATGGTCAGGATTCCCGTGCTATGTATGCGAAGAGTGTCTGTTCTGAATCAACATTGCTTGTGGACGTAGCATTTTTCGGGAAGTGCCCCAATTGACTTAATATTGATTGGTCTACCGAAGTTGTTTGACCATTACAGGCTTTAAACGTTAAATTCAAATAACCCTAGTCCTAATTTACTCCTTTTTTTCGAGAAGGTGAAGGTTGTCACGTGAGTGAACTCCTGCTCGAGCGCAGCGCTGACGTTCCTGTTTTTGTCTCAATCTTATCCGTACGAGTAGATCTATAACAAACAAATTACTTCCCCTGATAGTAATTCACTCAAAATAGAAATAAGGATACGAATACTAATAATAATGAGGATAAAATGACTTCATTTGAAAATAACGTTGGTAATATTTATTTAAAATCAAGAATCATGACAATGATTTAAATCATGTAACTATAAAAATGATATTGATGGAAATAGTCACACAATAGTGATGTTAACATCACCAATATAATAAATATCATAAAAAATAATTCATTACGCATGGTGGTGTCCAACTTATAGTTCCGGAAGTAAGAAGATTTGGATACAGCGCAAAATAACCATCATGTCACTCGGTGCTGTGAAGTGCCGTAAGCTCTCCTCCGACTTGTAAACCCAAAAAAACTCCACAGAAAAGCAGAATCTCGATTCTGCCTCAGCGAATTTTAAGCTCCGGGCCTTGGTAGACTTCAAGCTCCGACGCAGAATCTAATCTCGATTCCTGCTGTACAAAATTGCAAGCTAAACTAGGATATGTATAGTCGTACTAAGTAATTGAAGTAATGAGTAACTACACAAGTTTTTTATAACACATAATGAATAATAAGAACAAGATGCAAGTTTGGTTAAATTCTTTCACTCAAACTCCTTCATGATCCAAATGAATGGGATGGCACAAAATATTGTTTCGGGAATAACTAAACTGTGCGTAAATTTTCAGCTACAATTTATCTGTAATAGTGATGTTTCTTGACTGCTTGAATTAAGTACTCTATTTAGTAAATAGTATTAAATACCAGCTTGTCTTGACAATATTAGCAATTGTTTTCAATACTGTATTTGTTAAATATCAGTTTGGTTAAAAGTTGAATCTTCACGAGAGTCTTGCATCAGGAAAAAAACAGTTTCTTATTTCTGTACGTTTATGAGTCAGCCTGTACCCCAATATAAAGCATTACCTGCAGTAGATTGTGACAGCCTGATGACTCACAAATATGACAACAAAAATAATGGAAACAAAAATTTTTTTGTTAATTAGCTATGATTAACAAAATATTACCTAAATTTGATTTATATAATATCCCTTAAGTAAAATTCTAAAGTGAAGCATATTGTATGGTTATTATCGTTTTGTATAGTAGTTTATTACTTCAACGAATGGTAATATAAAATACGTAATTTTGTCGACTGTGTGTGTTACCTATTTTGCAATAATTACCACGTAGTCATAAGATTATTAAGACAGACTTCAATGGCAAAATTTAAGACAAAACTAGCGAATAAAGATACTTAATCGAAAAACCTAATACTTAATTTTGTAGCTTCATAGAAAGTTCATATATGATTTTTTAGAATTTTTGTAACTCCCGCTGCGTCGGAATAGTATCTGTATTTTAGAATTTTAGAAAAATCATTTTGCGTGCACTCGCTTACATTCTACTTGTTCTGCTAGCACTCAAATAACTGCAACGTACATTAAGTCAACTTTACGAGTAAATCGTCCCCAAACACAGGAAAATTTTTGCCAGAAACTCACTAAAACGTAGTACGTTACTGTTCACTGGAGACCGTTCTGCAAGTCAGAGACAGGCGGCCGGAGTTTTTGATACACAGTATTGAGCTTCAATGAAGCAGTGATCCTAGCTGCTTGAATATTAACGGGAAATTCCACATTAGTCTACGACAATAATTTCGTCATAGAATGTTGTTCTTGTAACGGTATCTTACACTAGCGTGCAGCTAACTTGGGGCACCAATTGTCCAAACACTACGTCAGTGTATTCTACGACTCTCTTGTATGTAAAGTTCTTCGTATGCTGAATGGGCGTTTGTGCAAGGTGAATTTATTGAACCAAATTCATATTTGTTCCAGACCATAAGTGATAGAGAACAGACTCGAAGCGTCTTACCTAAATGATTTTCAATACGTCTAACTCTGACGAATAATATTAAACAGCGAAAGAAAATGTTCCTCTTTAATGAGAGTGATTAAAAATCACCTGTTTATTTTATTACCCGAATTGTGAAGAGTAGCAAAAATTATACGGGACTATTTTGTAGTTCTCGATTACGAGCCATTCGCGGGAAGAAGAACGTAGGTATTGTACTATATCGAATTTCAATCTTGCATACCTCACTTAGTAACTCATTACTAACGCTTGCTACTCGAGTTAATTTTACTTAATTAGAGAAAGACAAACTAAAAAGCTTTAAAGTTAGCTCATTTTGTTCTGCCACAATGCAAGGCAGCGCTTTCACATTCGGAAGCCCTCCAATTTTCTCGACCGGTTTTGCTGAAATTGAGTAAATCTCATCAAGCTAGGCATTCTGAGCACTGCAGGAACTTTCTCTCTCTTATTTTATATGAAAGCTCGAAATTTCGTACCAAGCAAGCGAGCTTCATGCTTGATTGGTTGCGAACAACGAACTTGTTGTGAAAATTCTAGGCGCTGTGTCAGCAGTTTTGTGACTTTACTCGTGGCTCCAGAGAACTTCTTCACACGGCTGGCCACTTTTTTTCTGTTCTCGCTCCAACGGCTCTCAAAGTTGCCTTTCCAATCCTTTGATCCTACAGAAGAATTTTCAAGCTGCGCTTCATGGTCGACGTGACAACAAAGGTGTCACGGTGATGTATTCTTTTTCTTTTTAAACTCCTTTAACCTTCCTCGAGTGGAAAATGATACACTAGAAAATTGCATTACGCGCTGTTCAAAACATCTATTGATGGTTTCGACAGCACATATTTTGTAATTTGAACCCAAGCAGTCAGCGGATACAACGTTTCAAAAACCAACTTTCAGAGAGGTTTACTTTTTTCTTCTGATGAGAAACGATATAAGGTATGAAAAGAAGTTACTGTATTCGATGTGCCAATTAAAATATCATCCCAAATCTAATATGTTGTATTAGAAAAGTCATGTAAAATTTTATATAAGGTACTCTTCGTTGTTATTTTTTCTTTATTTCTTAGATACGCGGATATATTCGAAGATAATAATTACTGAGCGTCATCATATACAGTTTTACTGCCGAGCTTGCGTAGCAAACAATAAAATTGTGGGCGTAGAGCGTGGGTAAAACTGGCCTGAAACTGCAACGTACAACCACGCTTCCCGTAATATTTTGTATGGCCACGTCAATGCAAGGGTTAAAGTCATCATTAGTTAACAAGACTTCATTCAACGTTGTGCAACGTCCACTGAGCACCCAATAAGTTTTTAATAAAATTGTGGAGCAGAATTTGCTGGCCTGGAGCAGTAGGCTGCGACTGCAACCCTAGCAAACACACGCAGGAGGGCCGTCCTTTGCCGAATTCAGCGGGTCCAGCTGTGTTTAATGGCAAACACTTAGTGCTTCCCTGTCACAATTGGACCACTTTACGTGACGTGACTTACCTGGTCAACAGAAATCTGACTTATCTGGGATTTATTTAAATATCGGGCCAAAATTGGATAGCTATGGTGCATTTAGTAACAGCTGATTTTCAGAATATACTGTTAACACCTGAAAATATATGGTAGTAGATATTGACGTATTTCAGAGCTTCAATAAAATCCAGAAGAGTTACTTTTTGAGCTATTTAAATATTGTTGGTCACTATTTAAATATTTATATTTCGTGAATGCTTAGCCACCTTCAACTGCATTTTTGGTAAGCTAATTAGTTTCGTGGATATTTAGCCCCAATTAAGTTATGCTACAAGAATTTATTAAAATTATTTGTATGAAAGTTTTGAAAATTGATACAATTCGGTCTAACAAATATAATTTTTTTCCTTTAAGACGTGACTTTTACATAGCAACACTAATTGAAAAAAACATCAGGAACTGCTTGATTTGAATTATTAGATAATTCAATCAAAACGTACTACAAGCAAAGGTTTTCGATGATGAATTATTCCTCATAATTTAGTGTTGCAGCGCGGAAACTACAGGGTGTCTCAAAAAAATGTACTCACCCTTTAACCGTTGCTAACATGCTGTCTTCTTTGTGTTGCAGGTGTGAGGTTCGAATCTTTGCGAACATGATTCTTTAATCACATTTAATCATGTTCGCAATGGTTCGAACCTCACACCTGCAACACAAAGAAGACAGCATGTTAGCAACGGTTAAAGGGTGAGTACATTTTTTTGAGTCACCCTGTATTAAAAGTTTCGGTAAAAACTTCTTATGAACTATGACGGCTATTTGTGCTCTCTTTCAATCATTTCTTTGGAACTCAAGTCTTCAAAATATTGAAGAGAATGACTTTCAAAGTTAAGTATAAAAATTAATGCTCTACACAGAAATGCTTAGGCTGGTGCTTGGTCCCACTGATACTTCGTAGTGCGTCGAACTCATTTTCAACGAGAATAACCTGGTTTCTTGTACAAGTCTGAGATTATTTGAGTCGGTGTAAAACTAATAATACATCGTAAGGCATAAATAAAAATTGTTTCTCAGAAGCCGTGCTGGGCATCTACAGTAGTCTTGATTTTCGAGACATCTTGCTTCTCAGATTTCATCTCTTGGCACATATTCTAAGTTAAAATTTGTCTTAACTACGAAAGCCCATTAATACTGCATCGAAACCAATACGCTGGTAGCAAAAAAATACGGAGCCAGTACACAAGAAGGGTGTTCACAAAGAGAGACAACTGGTGTGAGTGCAATGGCCTTAACCCATTCCTTGTATGCGTCATGGTGGGGGCGTCAGTAAGTCCTGTGCTATACACACTAATTAATTCGAATCGGTACTCTGAGTACAGGTTGGAACTCAAATGTTATGAATAAGCGTAAGCTCTGAGTATCAGTTTCTCCGCGACCACTTGAGAAGAGGAATAAAAGTCTGTCCTGGAACTTCCGATCACATAAACGGAATTGTTACTAACAAAAATTATTGGTTCTCTCACCAAAAATACAAGCTAGTTTTGTAAAAACTGATGTTTTTTGTGAAGTAGTATCGTAAGGGTATAACCTTATATTTTTTACTAAAATTTCATGAGGGTATCGTTGTCCTTTATATTCGACGAAACTGTTATCTATTTAGGAAACACGTTAGATCGGAGATTTCCACTAAAAAAACAATTGGAAACTCCAAATTTTTCCGTTGACGTGAACGTCTATTTTTACCAATAAAAATTGTGGGTTCTCGGACAAAATGTACGATAGTTTTGCAAAGCTGATGTATATTCGTAATATAGCAATTCATGCGTAGAACATGAATATAGCAGAGTTTCGTAAAATTTATTTTTTGTAAAAAGTATCATATGGTATAATCATAAGTTTTTTATACATTTTCATGGGGGTATCATTGCCATTTATATTCACGAGAACTGATAAGTAGTTGTCTAGGAAAACGTTAGGTCCGAGAATTTTATTTAAAAATAACTTGTAATGCGAAATTTTTCCGTTGTCATGAATGTACTTACGTATTATAATAGTAATAAAAATCCCCAGTTCAAGATATAGGTAACAAAAAAATACTGAGTAAATTGTTCCGCTATCGTATCTAAAAATCATTTCGAAATATTCTTTCACGTGTGATACTCCAAATTCTTGGCAACTAACAGGACCCGCGAATCATTCGCGGTTAGTTCAGTTGCGTGATTTTACAGGTAGTGAATAAATTAACAATCATTGACTATATGATTCAACAACTTTGATGCCACCTTTCATAGTCTTTGTTTCTCCTGTTTTCTAGAAATTGCTGTCTCTCCACCTCATTCATATCATTTCGACTTTCTTGATCTCTATTTCTCATGATTTGAAGATGCAATTCTCGCTCCTCCTGACTCGTATTCATCCTTCGCTGTTCCATTCGTAGTCTGCTTCTATCACGAGTTGCTTGCCTTTTGTCTTCTTGCAAGCGCTATCGGCTCCCTCTCTGTCGCTCTCTTGCTGCTTCTCTTTGTTCTCTTATTCTCTGCTCCATTGTTTTAGATCAGGGGTGGGCAAACTTTTCAGTGCAAGGGCAACGTTCAAAAATTCTCAATTTCATGGGGCTGCATAGTACAGGTTCGCACATAAGGAAGGTATTGTCGGTATCACTGATACGCTAGCAGCACTTTATAAAATTTAAAAAAATTCAAAAATTTCAAAAAATTTCAAGAATTCAAATAACACAAAATATTAAAAATTTAAAAAATTCCGAAAATTTAACAACTAAAAAAAGGAAAAATTTTAAGCAATTTAAAAATCAAAACAATATCAAAAAATAAAAAATAAAATATTCAAAAACTCGAAAAATTCGAAAAATTCAAAAAATTAAACCATTTGAAAATTTACAAAATTGAAAACATTAAAAAGTAATTTAAAAAACATAAAAAATTTAAACCATTTAAAAATTTAAAAAGGGAAAAAATTCTAAAACCAAAACATTCATAAAATTCCCAACCCAAAGTAACGTAATGTAACGTGACCCGACTCTAACCGTATAATAGATACCGCAATGAAGGGTGTGACGAACAGGTACGATAGTCGTAAGCGTATTAATATATAGATTATTCTGCAACTCCTCAGTGTTTATTTGCGTTTTCAACATATTCTTGCTCCATGCATGCTTAAACGCCCAACTATGAGATAACTTATTAATTTTATTTTTTTCAATTTATGTAAAAAATGTAAAGGGATTCCTTACGGAATCTTTCGAGTTTTTTAGTCAATGCCTCAGAATATCTTGAAACTTGGTATATAGTTCAGGCAACGATTACAGGCAACAAAATAAATCTGTTAATGTAAATTGTTCGGTTATAGTATCTAAAAATCATTTCTATATACTCTTTCTTGTGCGATGCTCCAGATTTTTGTCAATTATTCTGCAACTCTTCAGTGTTTGTTGCGTTTTAGACATATTCGTGCTCCGTGCAAAAAGTATCCTCTTACAAATTTTTTTGGGTTTTTACGCACTAATATTTGTGTATGGATTGAGTTTCGGGTATTTTTACTATTTTCCGAAAAAATACCATAGGGGTATACCCTTACGTTTTTTTCGAAACTCTTACCTTTTTTTAAATTTCATGATAGTTTTTTTCGCTTTTTTAATGAAAACGATTGTAAACTCACTGAGATATTAATTAGAGAAGAAATTCTCGTTGAAAAACAATTTTAAACACATTTTTTACTTTATCTGATCATACTTTCTACGAAAATAAACTTTTCACTATCAAACAAAACTGTGATACCCATATGGAATTTTTTTGAAAATACAAACCCAAAACTCCTTATAAAGGCCAATATTGGTCTGTTAATGTCGAAAAACACATCAGTGTTTGCACAGCTGTCTTTGATCGTCCAGAATTTTCTTTCGTAAAAATTACGCTCAAAAAATTAAAAATTTTGCCTTTCAAATTCTTTTTCAACGCAAATTCGTGATCTAACGTGTTTTCTAATGCGTTTGCAATCATTTTGATTAGAAAAGGGGAAAAAATTTCTTGAAAAACTCGAAAAAAACGTAAAGGATTAACCTTATGCTTTTTATTAAATGAAGAATGCCTGAAACTACGTCTATCTATATGTCAATATTGGTCTGTTAATCACGAAATACACACCAGTTTTGGCACAGCCGTCTTTGATCGTCCAGAATTTTGTTTTAGTAAAAAGTACGCTCAGAAAAAGTTGAAAATTCTATCCTCTCAAATTGTATTTCAACGCAAATTTGTGGTCTAACGCATTTCCTCATGCGTTTGCAATCATTTTCATTCGAAAAAGTGAAACATCACAATGAAAAAGCACCAGTTTTTGCACAACTGTCTTGCATTTTTTAATAGCAAATCAAAAGTGCAACATTTCTGATTCGACTTTGGTTGGTAAAAAGTACGATTTGGTAAACTGAAAAATGTTGCATTTGTGATTGTTTTAAACGCAAATCTATGATCTAACGTGCTTCCTAATGCACTTTTGATCACTTTCCTTGCAAATAAAACTAATTTTTTTTATAAATTTTCGAAAAAAAAATTCAAAAAATGTTCCCCTGATATTTTTTTGAAAAATTTTATGAATATAATTTTCCATTATTTTGCCAAAATGATTGCAAGACTGCAAAATGATTGGAAGTGCATTAGGAAACACATTAGGACAGAGATTTCCGTATAACAGAGTTCAGAATACAACAATTTCCAGTATACGTGAAATTACTTTTTACCAACAAAACTTTCGGATTCCAATCATTTTCGGTGCATAATAATGTAAAATGATTCGTATAAAATTATTGAAAAAATATGTAAGGGGTGCCCTTACCACTTTTTGTAAAATTCAAAATTGAACTAAACTCCATGAAATTGGCTACAATAAAATAATTGTGCGTAGATCACGGAAAACACATGATTTTGTGTGTTTTCTAATGATTTTTCAATCATTTTCGGTGCATAATAATGTAAAATGATTCATATAAAAGTTTTGAAAAAATATAAGGGGTTACCCATATCATTTTTTGTAATATTAAAATTTGCACGAAACTCCATGAAATTGGCTACAATGAAATAATTGTACATCGATCACGAAAAACTCATAATTTTGTATGTTTCCTAATGCTTTTACAATCATTTCGGCAGCAAAGAATTGAAAAATTATATCTATAAAAATGTCGAAAAAAACGTAAGGGGGTACCCTTATCATTTTTTATAAAATTAAAAATTGCACGAAACTCCATGAAATTGTCTCTAAAAACAAATATATGTGCGTAGAATACGAAAAACACAACAGTTTTTGCTCAACTATCGCTAATTTTGCGCTAGCGAATTATAAAGTTTAGTTAGTAAAAACTTTTTTTGCGCAAACTGGAAATTATGGTATTTTAATCTGTGTTATACTGAAATTTCTGATCTAATGTATATCCTAATGCAAGTCCAATCACTTTGGGTGCATAATAATGTAAAATGATTCGTATAAAATTATTAAAAAAATATGTAAGGGGTGCCCTTATCATTTTTTGTAAATTCAAAATTGAACGAAACTCCATGAAATTAGCTACAATAAAATAATTGTGCGTAGATCACGAAAAACACATGATTTGGCGTGTTTTCTAATGATTTTCCAATAATTTTCGGTGCAAAATAATGTAAAATGATTCATATAACATTTTTGAAAAAATATATGAGGTTACCCTTATCATTTTTTGCATCATTAAAACTTGCACGAAACTCCATGAAATTGTGTCTACAA
>VCRD01001252.1:0-16010 GCA_006783055.1 Trinorchestia longiramus
TGTGTGTGTTGAAACGCAAGTGTTTACATGTATGAACACAGTGTGTTGAAACGCAAGTGTTTACATGTATGAACACTGTGTGTGTGTGTTGAAACGCAAGTGTTTGCATGTATGAACACTGTGTTGAAACGCAAGTGTTTACATGTATGAACACAGTATGTGTGTTCAAAGGCAAGTGTTGAATAGCATTTTACAAGCGTGTACTTCGTAAGCCAGTATATGAAACCAATAAACCTTGCAACTCATGTAGTCGTTGGTTTTTATTCTTTGTACGTTTGTACGTATTGTACGTGTTCTTGTATACGTATGATGACATGCATCAGGGGCTTGTATTGATGCAGCACATCTTCGAGCCACTCACATCGGTAACTGCTACTTCTTTTGTACTTAGGTACCGAAGGTATGTGAACTCATTACAAACAGGTATATTAGTATAAATAAACACACAGAGACAAGGTAGTGTAGCACTACAACTGACATTAATGGAAAGCACGAGTAAATCCAGTCGAAGACAAGAGCAAAGCCTTCAGTGTATATTTCTAAGGCTGGTATCGTCTCAACGCAGGCTCTATATATTCCACCCCCATCATCGTTGCTAGCAGGCAATGAACCCAGTAATAAAGAAATAAAAGTTCCACTGCACCATCATCAACCAGTGTACACAAGATGGATCGTTTTCCTATCATGTTACGAGAAGACAAGCATTTCGCTGAAAAGAATTGATGTTTTTGAATACTGAAGAACTCTTTCTGTGTTTCTGGCATGTTGAAGGTTCCTCCACAAAATTTCTTTTGAACAGACCGAAACTAAAATGACGACGACTTTGTAAGGCCGTGGCGCATGCATTTCTTGGTCAACAGCTGCTGTTTTCAGACTGAGGCTGGTGACAAGGCGTCAATACATGCATGATATCGAGCATGAGTTAATCACATGGACCGACTATTGTGCAGTGACACGCACACTGAGTGCTCCATTTTGAGCTCTGCTCGTTCAGTATTTGCTTCCAGAGACGGAAGCTCAAACCAAGAGGTACGCCAGAGAAATTTCGCGATATGCAATTCATAAACAAGCTGTAAATTGATGAAACATATACACCTTGGTATTTTTCCCTTTATCAGGAGAATGACTGAAGTATATTACTAACAGAAAATGCCCCTTGGTTCATTCGCTTCCGAAGTTTAGGTACCACTAAATACATATATAAGCGCAAGGCCTCCATGCTCTCAAGGATAACATTGTTAAATGAGCAAGCACGAAGGATGAACCCGAGTCACGTTCGTTAATCGCGCAGTCAGTACAACTTAACTTCGCTTTTCAGATAAGCGCAACACGAAGCATTAGATAATACACTGACCTCGATAAACACTTTTCAATCATTCTCTGCTCGTTTTTTATCAGACTTACATTATACAATTCGAACTATGCGCACAAAATTTCGTCAGTTTGAACGCAGAATATATTCGGAACCTTATTTTTTCAGTAAAACGCGGTACTATGCAATACGTTTAGAATTGTCCACCTTTAACACCTTCTCCACTGCAACCAAGAAACTTGGTTCACTTCAAAGCCCCCAGTAAGTTAAAGTTTGGTAAGGCGTGGATCAGCCTGCATCTGATCACGCAGTTGCTTACTATTGAAGTCGACTGGTCGACCAGAGCCGTCTTCACTCTCAGGAATGGATGTGTGGACTTCCAAGCCTGATACTGTGTTCTAGATGCAGTTTGTGGCTCTAATATATTGTGAACTCCCAAGCCTGATACTGTGTTCCAGATGCAGTTTGTGGCGTTGATGTATTGTTAGTACGACCTGATGGTACTCCGTTTAGGGAGAATTTGAAATCATGAAGTAATAGGCTACGAATGAACAATTCATTCAGACATATGACGCTGTCACTTTAACGGAGATATAGGAACGCATGCACTGTACTCCCAGTGAGTGATAAAACTGTGGACAGATGCCTACCTCACCTCCAAGAGAAGTTTACTTAAATACCTCTACGAAAATGTAACATCTGCTCATTAATCGTAACTCTTACCTAAAATTAACAAGCGAATTTGAGAAACACCTATATCTTCATCAACAACTAAACGTAAGTGAACTTTTGTGTTCTCAGACGTCAAATAAAACCTCACACTTCCAATATCCTAAACTTAAACTGTTAGGATTGCGTAAGAGATCCTAAGCAATATCAAAGGTCTTTTTAATTTCTGGATTCAATATCGACAGAATGGTGAACAAACTTCACGGAAAGCTTCAGTGCTTCAAAGAAGTGATTTCATTCATTATACGCCGAGTGTAGTGTTGCTTGCAGCTACGTGCTGGACTGGTGGTAGTGCAGGTGTAACCAAGCAACACAGTTGACTTGTTTTTAAAGTCAACAAGCGCGCGCTTCTTTAACACGTTGCCTCCGATTGCCTGATTGGTGTAAAACTTCACTTTGTACGCATAATCGCTAGAAGGATCTGATAAAATTACAGAACCTAACCTAAGTGGTACACATACGTACCACTTCGGAGTCAACATGTTAAAATAAGGTTATCTAGTGGACGTTGGGATGTCTCAAAAACCGTGTGTGTAAAAATACCATGGAATCTATACGGGCTATTTAACCTATTACAACCGCTCAGTAACTATAGTTACATGGATAAAAAAAATCATGGATAAAATACATAAAAAGTATTTCGACTGTTTAAATATGTTCAGTTGTGAGATACAGGTTCAGTGTATCCCTCATGTATTACATCCCACATCTCAGTGTGGCATGTATGCAATCGTGTTAGAAAATGATTTTCTTACACGAGTGCACTCATTAAGCTGGTTACTATAGTCACCTTTACCAGTTCCCATAATTTTGCTTTAGGTTACCCTGTAGGTAAGAACTTAAAGCATAAAAACCCAGTATTTGATTCTAATAATAAAATCAAGAATTTATCTCAATAGTTTTTGTTGGAGTAGGGCTCACTTCACATATATGATTTAAATTTCTTTCATTTCAAATAAAATTATTTAGTATACTATGTGCAACATGTACCTTAATACCTGTTGAATGATGTCACTTACCCTTCTTCCGGGATATCACTTTCATTGCAAACTGTATACTCAATTTCTTTCTCTTCCAATGGAGGAACTGAAATGTAAATAAAATTGTGTCAGCAACAGCCACAAGTCAGTACAATGGAAAACAATCTCAAGAAAACACTCACACAAGGACAATTAAACATACAGTTTTAATACAGTTTGAGCATCAGCCTATTGGATTGGCCAAAAGGTCAGCTTTTAAAATGAATATGGGACTGGCAACAACAAAATGGGCTCCTTTAGTAAATCTATATTTTAAATTTGAAGAGAAATCTTAGCCCATTTAACAAATTTTATCAAGGCCTTATACAAGAATGTCATGTTTTATTTAACAAAAATGTTAAATAACAATAGTTTAAATTCATGTTCTTGAAAAATTGCTGAAAATTCAATTTTGTCTGTGACAAATTGTCAATCTCTGAAAAAAGTGATAATTTTACTGATTACTTTACTTTCTTGTCTAGTCTGTGATAGGAAGAGCTATTATTAAGAGCTATCTTCTGCATTAACAAAAATTATTACAAGTAAATAAAACAAATCATAAATAAAAGTGAACATTGAAATCATTAGAATAATGGCACTAATCATTCCCAAGAAGAGAAACACAATGAAACATATCCCAAATTCCTAGCCAATAATGCTTGTTAGTGACCAAGTTCATACACCACTTTGTTCCTGTCAACCAATAAAACTTTTACTGCAAGCCAAAATAGTGCTTAGAAAATAGAATAGTTTTCAATTTTATCTATAAATATAAATCATAATGAGAGAGATCATCATTTCTTCTTCATTTTGTGTTTTGTAAACATAAAACCCTTAGTCCCACTTACTCAAGGTAATAGTCAATGGCTAGTAAATAGAAATCCAATTACAGTAGAATTCCTTAAAAGAGGCACTCACAAACTAAAGAAAAATAAAAAATATATAAAAATAGGTAATTCTCAACATTTAAGGCAATACAGAAAATATTGCAATACTGATTTTATTGTAAGTAAATTACAATCAAAATGACATGTAAAGAACATGTGAGCTATGCCATTATAACAATACATTGTTTCTATTGAGTACATAAAAATATGTTTAGCAAAAGATCATTCAACAGCCTACAAGTTGAATATGAAACAAGTTATATCATGTATTATGCATTCAGTTGATAATTAACACTATGAATGAATCCTACTTTAAAATATTCTATTTAGTAATAATGTATCATTACAGTTTCACCAAAACTTTGCATAGCATTACCTAACATTTCTCCACCAAAACAAGGCTTAGTAAAATTCAAGACTTCTTTGAAAACTCCTCTTTTATTAAACATTATCAATTTTCTGTTCAAAAAACACATGTTAGTAACTTAACCACTAACTTGCACACAAAACAGGGCAAGGCTTACCTGAAATTATCTTACTTCCATTCTTCTTACATGATATTATAGCTCCCATTTTAATGAACCGCTTACTAATATATGGAAATTTGTCAGTTTGGTGAATCAACTGAGCATAAAAGGTTTCACTCCTCGAAGCAATTTTCCGGCAACTAGCAAACTGACGAACACCTACAACGACCGGAAGCACACAGCGACTAACGCGGTAGAGGTCAGGAAACATAGACACAGCCATTGTTTTTGTTTTCGCGTCCGTTCACCTCCTATCCGAGATGTTAATCCTGCGGACAAGCAATCTCCGGACAAAATTATCATGTACAAATCAACGTTTCCGTGGTGAATAGAAGTTTTGGGCTATATCCTGACGTTGTATAAATTTGTTCACTAAAATGCATATTTTTTAACTTCACAGTATCAAATGTTTAGCCACGGAACAGATGAGCTAGCACCGCAAAAACAATCATTACAAAGCACTTAGCAAGTTGGACCAGAGTAACTTGGAGCCACCGTGGTCGAGTGGTCTATGTCCTGTGTTGTGTATCAGGTCTCTGCTTCGTGCAGGAAGACTGTGGGTTCAAAACCCGGCCATGAATACGAGTTGTTTCTCGTTGTTTCGCGCCGTGAGCTCGCACGTATCTGTAAGCCCTCAACCTCCCGGGATCGTCGAATGGAGTTCACCATCACCCTTACTCCCAGGATGTTAACCTTAAGAATTTGAAAAACCAATGTACTAATGTCTACGCACTATGTACTTGATTGGAGATAAAGTTGTTTGTTTGTTTGGACGCAAAAAATCAAAATTCATCAGTTGTTGAGCGAGTACAAACAACACCAGAAACAGAAGTTAGGAACACACACGTGAGCCGACCAGCGATTGTGCAAATAGATGTATGACTGTTGAATCATGCGTGTTGTGTCATTTGAGGAACATGTACGTAAAGCTGAAACTATAAACTCGGATTATGATAGTTAGTGAGCATTTTAGGCAAAGAAATTGATTACTAATGTTTCGATTTTTTACTTGAATATCATCTTAATACGTACGAAGTGGTGCATAGTTAACGTACTTCTAGCAAATGGCAAGTTTGCACAACATCGTACAGGAGGTTCTCCATCGTATCCACACTATGCGTTCAACCGCCACCTCAGACGAACCAATCAGCTGGCGAGTAGCCTTAGCAGAGTTGCGCTCGGAACACTACTTAAGGCGGCCGGCTGTCTGGGTCTAGAGTGGTCAAACCCCGGTTGTCAATGTAAAAACATCAACACCTAACTCCTTATACAGACCACCCACGCGAACAAACCCCATGGACAGACCTCCACCGCTCAACACATGTGTGTAAAGCGCTCATTTCTATTCCCCTCCTAATATGCCTTTCCGTTTCATCCCTATACATCGGCACACTGCCAAACTCCCTCAAATCTTTCCTACTGGTACCGACCACCACAAGTGGTCACTCGCTACCAAAGCCTTCAAGAGTCTAGGCCTTTCACTACACTCGTTGCCGGAAATGCACTAGGCTAAACCTCTTAAAGAAGCAGATTTACCTAAGCACCACCGTATCATCCTCGAGCCCGCTGCTACGCTTGTGCCTCTCGCACTTGTGACAAAGTTATTCATACCTCCACCGCACTGTCGTGACATATGGCTTATGTATTGTGCTCTCCTGCACCTTCATATATGTGACAAACCTGCTCGTCATTATTCAGTAGGGTTCCTCGACAGTTCCTGTCTTCCTCTGACGCTAACTTGAAGTAAACCGGGATAAAAAACTTGTCCAGTTGGCAGTCCTTTCAAAAATATATTCAAGGTTTCCTCGGAGTTAGCAGCTTGACGGTTGAGATACGAGAATACTGTATACTTTTCTTAGAATGTCAACAGGGAACCTACGAATGACTGATAACTTGGAAAATCTTGACTACGAGACGATAACTGAAATCTATTGAAATGATGTATTTATTTTCCTGATAATTATTACATATTACTCTCCCAACTCGTATGATTTAACATCATGAATGGTGCGCTACAACGAAGAGCTGCGAGAAAAATTTTTTAAACTTTTAGTTCCCATACATTACCTCTATTATAATGGTGAATAATATTTACGGTAACATTTTTGACTATAAGTCTCAATACAAAAATTCACAGAAACAATGGTTACTAAATTCAAAAAACAGGACTCAAAAGGAAGCATCAAATGAAAATGCTACAAGGAAATTCGTCCATACCGGTTCACCACTTCTTTTGAAACACTACGATACCATAACGCTAGATACTAGAGAACTGCAAAAACTTTATTAACAACTCAGAGTTTGGTGAACTGCTACCTTCTTGATCAGGATGAAAGATGCTAACCACAAACAGCGCTAGGGAATAACTCAACAATTCAAGTACTTTAACACGTTGCCTCCGACTGCCTGACTGGTGCAAATCTTCACTTTGTACGCATAGTCACTAGAAGGATCTGTAAAAATTACAGAACCTAACCTAAGTGGTACACATACGTACCACTTCGGAGTCAACGTGTTAAGCAGCGTGGGCGACTGGTGAGGGTACCCGCCTGCTACGCAGAAGGCCGGGGTTAGTTCCCCGTAGCTGTCACGGACTACTATTTGTGCCTGACCATTGACAGCTAGAACATGTCCAGCAGCTGTTACGCTGGACGCTTGCGTAAGCCACTCTTCTACCACGCTCATAAACACGCCCCTACGAGCCTCGACTTCAAGTTGCAGCGCAGAGGAGGGGGATCTCGCTTGAACCATCACTACTTCTCTGATAACCTAGTATAAGTAATAAGTAATACCGTCACTACTAATAAGATGTTAGCATTAAGAATTTAAAACTCAATGTACATGTACTGTATACTCTATTGGAAATAAAGTTCATTTAAGATTCTAACAAGCACTCAAGAACTTAAAACGTGAGACACATCGATCCGTTATCTTGAATGATCTTAAAGTGTCCCACAAAACGTAAATGCGTCGTAACAAGTCAGTCGAGTTTCTTGAAGGCTTTACGGGCATGTATGAGGAAGCCAGCGAGGTTGTTGGTGTGGTTCAGACGCCGCTGTAGCGTTGGCAGATCAGCCAGAGGTGGGTCAGAGGCCAGCTCGTACTGGTCACCATTGAGTGTCACAGCCACCTCGAACACGCGCAGGGGATCTGCTCTTTGCACCTGAGAGTGACGTTCCATTACTCTTCTAATGAACTTACACTCAGAACATAGGTTAAAAGACATTTCAGTGTGGGGGGCTCTTCAAATGCAGTATTAAGAATCAATATCAAAGTTGGTTGGAAGCATCAAGAACCAACATCAAAGTTAATCTTAACACGTTGACTCCGAAGTGGTACGTATGTGGACCACTTAGGTTAGGTTCTGTAATTTTTTCAGATCCTTCTAGTGACTCTGCGTACAAAGTGAAGTTTTACACCAATCAGGCAATCGGAGTCAACGTACTAAGCATCAAGAACCACCATCAAAGTTGGTCTTAAACATCAAGAACAAACACTAAGAATACAGGTTATTAGACTTTTAAGCAGCTACTCTCGTACACACAAAAATGAAGAAGCAACTTTGAACATGGATTGCACACGTATATTTATCAAGAAGAGATTGAGGTGGTTGCAAAATGTGCTGAGACTTGTCGGCCGCACATCACACGCACAGCTAGACATTGTAAGCGTGAACGATGAGACCTCTCCTCTGCTTAGTATACCCCTTTAACCGTCAGCACGCACCACGGGGTCTAATTGACCCCATCGCAAGTTCAATACATTGTTAAATCAAAGAATAAGAAGGATTCTAATTGACTCGTTTATTTACCTTGTTTTAATAAATTAATGAACTGGGTTTTTAAACAATTATAAACAATTTTAAGCAATGGGGTCCTACAGACCCCATGGTACTAAATGAAGGAAGAGACCTCGTGGTGGCTGTTAAGGGGTAAAATAAACAGATACTGACCAGACCTGGCCAATAATACTAAGGTAGTGCTATTATTTCATCACTTTTATTTGTACTCAGTTTGAAAACGAAAGCTAAAACCATCTTTTGAAAATAACATGGCGAGGAGAGTGTGTATGAAAGTTATATCATGAATTTGACGGAATGATTAACAAAAAATCTTTGCAATGAAGCGAAGAACTTGATAATTCACAAATACAAAAATTCAGTTGCTGACGTAAAGGAATGAAGATGAGTAAGAAACCTGAAAACATTTCTCTGAACTAAATTTGATAAGTAAAAGAAACAACAAGTACAGCGAATACAATAAATAACGCTCTTCTTATAAATAAAAACATAAAAAGAAAACAATAATATTTAAGAATCATATTGAACATGAGCACGATGCTATTATCAAGGAAAGGCAATAGGACTTACCTGCGTGAAAGAAAAGACTGTGGTGTTCGAGGTAGATAACTTTCTGATGTTTAAACCTAAATGTTTCTCATACAAGCTCACACCCCGACCTGCCACTGCGACGCCATTCTGTGGAGGAAATAAGTCAATAATTTCAGTCACAATTACGCAAACAAGTCACAACCAAAACCCGATTGTGCTTCAAATAGATGAACACAAGTACACTTACCATATGTACATAATGCTGACTACTCACCATGTGATAAAGTTCTGTACTTCTACGTTACTGTACAACGCAAATGATCAAGCACTTTAAATTTCTTGGTTGATAGTCTTATTGAAATATCAACACTTTAAACTTCTTGATTTCCTACAGAAATACAGTATCCAACATGTCTTCAGCATCATTAAGGGAAGCATGAATATTATTGAGCAAACAATTATTGGAATCTAGATGCAAAATGCAGTTTTAGTACTTAGTTAATATCTCACAAACTCTAACAATTTTTTCCACTTCTTCAACATTTGAAAAATGAGTTAGTATTTGCTTGACCCTAAGATCCTGACGCTTCTTTCAAAATTTCTTATTCCAAATAAAAAGCTCAAGACGTACCTCATTTTGGGCAATAATTTCGTCCAATATGTTCTGCTTGGCATTAACTTCCCTCTGGACTCCATTCAAACATTGCTCCTCTGCGTCTCTCTCCTTCTTCTGCTCAGGACACAACACAAATGTATAAAAAATACATAAAAAACATACTTTCCTTGTAAGCCATATCTTACTCATCCATGTATCCTTAAATAAGTACGTCATATATCTTTTTATCGTATACCAGTTTTCGGGCACCATAAAACAATGGTAGTGTTAATTCATAAGCTCATAAGTTTTTCTTGACTTCTATAAACAGGCATTGAAAAGTTGTCAACATTATTTATCACCATTTTCCAACAGAATAAACAGATACATTATGTACTTCATGGAACTGATAATGTTATGAATCTTTAGTAAGGAAAATAAAACGTATCAGTACGCAGTCAAAGAGAATAGCTTCATTTAGAGGGAACAAGAGTATAACTGTGAACAATAACTACACTTTTCACAAATGCCTAAAGCAACAGTGCTTACTTTTTCCAATAACAAAGTTTGCAGACTAGCAAGCTTGGCAGACAGAGCTGCCAATTCTTGCTCACACTTGTGCTGATTTCCCTGCACTGAACTGCGTTCAGCACGCAGTCTCTCTATGTTGGACTGCAGCACCGCCACATCATCTGTGGTTTATATGAATTATAATTCATTATCTGTGGTTTATATTAATTACAATTCACCATCTGTGATTTATATTAATTATAATTCATCATCTGTGATTTATATTAATTACAATTCATCCTCTGTGGTTTATAATAATTATAATTGATCATCTGTGGTGCACAGGACAAGGTAGTCACAACAACTAATGAGATGGAGAAAGAAGTTATGGCTGGAGGTAATGACAACTCCAAGGTAGTAGCCTTTTTTCCTAACAGAAAATGAGGGAAACCTGATTTGTGAGTTCAGGTACTTAACTTTACAGCCAAATTTATGTACACAAAACCTACACTAGAAAATACTTAAAAAAAATACCCATTGATCCTTTTCACATCATAAATTACTTGAAACTACACTAGTTTATAATACCCACTACATGAAATTAGTTTATACAATAGACTATGATAGGGTTCTGTCACCCAATTTAAAAAAGTACTTCAAAGGTAATGAATGAAATTAATAGAAACATGAATATTGGCAGCTCAACAAGCTAGCAGCTCACATTGAAAACAAAAAGCAGAGATAACATCTTTTATTACATCCAAATTTTACTCAGAAAACAATCACTAACAAAAGCTACCAACTGTCATTGATTAAGAATTTTCAAAAAAATAGTAACTTTTATATGAAAGCTAATATTCAATTTCAATCTGAAGAAGGTACAAGATGTCCTGAAATATGCTAAGCTCTATTTTTCAAGTGCACACATACAATGACTAAATTTCTTAGCAAATTTTTCTTCTGCTTCAGTAGCTACTAACAAATATGCAACACAAGATGCTTGAAGAAGGTAAACTATTTTCTTTACACACACTCATCTAAATGGATTTATATAATGTTTAACCAGTGAATGCCAAACCAGTCATGCCAAATTAAAACAAACTCCTACATTAAAAAAACAAATTTATTCAATACTTCAGGCAATAGACATACCTCTACATTTCTTCTCTGAAACAGCAAGCTCCTGGGAGAGCTCAAGCAGCCGACAGCTGGCGACTGACTTCAAGTTAAGCAAAGCTTGCTTGTTGAGCTCAACATCCTGGCAGAACCCGACGCTGTCCACCGAGTATTGCACAGATGCACCATCAGTCTTCTTTGCAAACTTTGCTGGATTACCCATAGCAAGGCTGCAAAAAATAAAAAATATTAGTGCTAAGAATATTAAACATTTTTCACAAATAAATAAATTAGAAACATACTTTTAAACCATCTTCTATTGAGTCTACTAAAATATTACATACTGAGAAAAATTTAAATGATTGCACTGAAGTGATACACCTCAGACCAGGCAGACAATAACTTTAAATTCTACGATTCAATGTCAAGATCTAGTCTAGGGTTCACTGAACTTAGAATTGTAGGCAGTGTATTAAAATCTTATTTCACTCTTATGATTTGATTGAGTCATGCATGAGACATGGTCAATAATCAGTATTTAAGCATTCAAATTTCTAAAAAAAAGAATTTGTTTTTATATTATATTTTTAATGCAAAAACATCTTAGAAGCAACAACTCCCTGCTGCAGAGGGAAGAGTAAAATTTTAATAACTCTGACATTAATTCTGAGAGTCTAACATAAAATGTATTTGTGTGGAGTTACATTTTCTTAATGAATTAGCAATCCTATACATTATTTTCTTGGAATGTTGCTGACTCTATTGAATAACACTATTTTTTAATTTTATTGGCTAAAATCTTGTCACCTTGAACCTAAACAACACTCATTCCACTCTCTAAACAGGGTATAAGTAATAATTTACCTCAATTTATAATTCAAGTGTATTGCTACCTACATAGGACATAAGCTGTGTTGCATAAAGAGTAAACTTAATGAAACACGTCGCCTACGGTTGTTCGAATTAGCAGTTCAAATAATATACCCAGTGGTGCACATATGGACCAACACGTAGTTAACGTGTTGACCAAAATCGTGATAGAGAAACTCGGAGTACTGTGGGTGGTATATAAGCTCTTACTATAAGTTTTACCAGCACTCAGACCGTTAGATTCAGACTCACATCTCAAACTTAAAGCTAAAAATAAAGTTTTACTTAGACTCGTTTGGGACGTTATAAAAATGAAAGATTGGAACAGGTGGAGAAAACTGTGGTCACCTTCGTCTTCGGTATATGTATCATTACAGTTTGGCAAATTAAACAGTGACTTAATTTAATACTTCAAAGTTTATTAAACTGTTTTTACGGTAAATATTTTAAATAATCGTTACTGAAATATGTTTGAAATGAATCAGGAGTGGGGTTCATTTCTATTGCTTGTTGTTGAAAAATTCTATGCTTACCTTTATTCGTTTGAAATCAATTCGTGAACAGCGCGTAGGTTTTTACCTCAATATGAAGAAGTCTTACGTCAAATTTGTTAAACAATTGTACAACACTAATCCATCATAAATTGAGACCATTTTAAATTATCAATTGAAATTAATCAATTTTCTTTCATTTTGTATACCGACGAACAATATTTGTTTTGCGTTGTGAATGTTTATCGGGTCGTTTATCTTCAAAAGCTTCACTTTTTTTTTATAATGCAATCATGAAGTTCATGTGGTAATGTTCTTAAAAGTTTTGTAATGATGAGTGGGTGAAAAACCTTATAATTCTCGATTTACTAAAACTTTATTCATTCATTTCAATCAGTCCATCATGATAATTTGTGACATGTTTGTTGCAGGCGAGGATACCCCCCTGCTATGCGATAAGGCTCGGGTTTGACCCAGTAGCGGTCACAGTCTTTTTTTGCCTGACCATTGACAGTTAGAACATATCCAGCAGCGGCTACACAGGACGCTTAGCGTAAGCTACACCTCATCAACGCTCAAAGACACGCCCCCACGAGCCTCCACTTCAAAGTTGCAGCACAGAGGACGGGGATCTCGCTTGAAGCATCACAACTACTCTCACAATCTTATCAATAAGCTCCGTCACCACTCATAAGATGTTAACATTAAAGATTTAAAACCCAATGTATATGCACTGTATACACTATTTGAAATAAAGTTCATTTATTTATATCCATTTTTCGATCCAATTTTTTAGTCATTCTTTTAAATAGAACCCACAATTTAATTACCCGCAATGAAGTTTTCAGTCAATTGCAATGATAATATAATTTTATGGATTATCAGCATATCATACTCAGCAATCGATAAGTAAATTAGAAATCACAACATGAAGTTTCACTTTGTTTCGTTTACTTACATTAAAAATTTAGCCTTACTGTTGAAAACTCAAACTGTAACGGTATGTTGCGTTCGACATCGCTGTTACAGTATTTACTATTCATAGAATGCCTAAAACGTAAGAATTTTATAAAAAGTCCTTTTAAAATCCAATGCTGTTCCACATCATATGTACTACTTTTTTAATATTATATATTTTTTAGCCCTTTTCGCATAAGTTCGTAGGAATTAATAATAAAATGTTTTTAAGTGATGCAACCTTCATACACCACTTTATCAGTGTATACCCATTGCTTATTTGAGTAAAATACAATAATTTTCCCCAGAAAAGCATCAAAATTCATTGCAGAAAACAATATAGCTCAACATTTTCTGTATAAACTTGATGAAAAGCTGAACACCTCTCCGTCTCGTGCAGAGCCTGCCCTTAATACGTCGCTGTTCGGATTTGGGTTCTGGTTTGCAGATTCACCAACGCTCGCAGTCAACTGTGAGTAATATTTTTAAATAATACGTTCGAAGTGTTCGGTATAAGACGTAACATCGTACGTTAATATAATGCATAACATAATTGAATTAACTTTCTCTTACGATTACTAAAAATTTGTGACATCTCTTAACTTTTTACTCTCGTTTTTTAGTTTTTCTCTGATGTGTAAAATCCAATTTTATCAAACACAATGAAGTTTTCTGCTATCTGTAATAATAATTATATTCCATCAATTATGAGTATCAATACTAAGCGGTCGACCAGTAAATTAAAAATCATAACTTAGAACTTCACTATGACTCATATTTCAAATTCAAGAATTTAGCCTTACTACTAGGACCTCAAACTGTAACATGAGGCTGTAAGAAACTTTTTCCCAAGTTAACGCTCTGTTGCAGTTCAAGATGTGCCTTGTAATTTGTAATTCTAGGTTGTGCCTAAAAAGTTTACATATGAATAAAATTGTCTTCTTGTTAAAAACCCTAGTATTCCTCTTTCATGCACAATTCACCAAAACTTGGTATCTTTTATAGTTCTTGGGTAGCATATTTTTAAAATAATGAAGATTCATTTACTACACCATGTATATATACCGTTCATTGCGTTGTGTGAATGTTATGTATACTCGTAGGTGCTGTTGTTATACCATTTACCATACATAGAATACCTACCAGTTAAGGCTTTTATAATAAGATACTTTAAAAACCAATGCTGTTACATTTCTTATGTGCCAACTTTACTAGAAATATACTGTTTGTTTTTTGCTTTATTGTGATGCAGTGCTACTAAAAATTACGTACTACATTACCTTGTCAAGTTATTCCATCAGGCCATCAATTTTTCTTTCAGGCTTTAGTGATACGTTTAACTGCATTCATAAACAACCAAAAACAACAAATTTTAAGCTTGGTGTGACTAAACCTATCCGTGTATTACAACATGCTCCTATGGCATGGGACTTGGGTATCAACCAAGGACTACTATAATAGTAGTATAATAGTAGTCCTCGGTAGTCCTTGGTATCAACCCAAGAATGGGCCAAACGACTCGTTTCTATTGCCTTATTGTATTCTATTATACGGGTGGAATTATCCTTTCTCTTAGAACTTGCATTTTATCTTTGTTGTTGTTGTTTTTCTTGTTGTTGAAAAATGTTGAAAAATCACCACCAATTCTCCAAGAAAATTGAAAAAATGAAGAAGTACAAATTACAGTCACACGAGAACTTAAGAACTTATGATATAAAGAAGTGGCATAGATTTTCTCATGTCATCTCATCAGTTCACGAATCAGACTGAATTAGGAAAAAATATTCATTGCGATATATATGTAATGTAGATGTATAAGTGTTTGAATGTTTTTTTCTCCATAGGTCATGAATTTTAGTGTAATGGTGGTTACACTCTGCGTAACGTTTTGTGTATACTCGTCAAATGAATGCCTCAGTTTCCAAATCAGACGAAAAAAAATGTTTTAAAATTTTAGTTACTGCCAAATACCGGAGGGAAATCTCGACACCGAACTCGATCCGAACTTAAAATCTTGAGAAATCCAGAAAAAAATCTTGAAACGAACAGTTTCGTTAATTATTTTCGTCCTATTCATCGTTTAACCTTCATTTTGGTCTCAAATTAAAGCTAATAACCTCCTCTCACTGCATAGCTATAAATTAACTCCCCTTACTCAACCACCCGCACTTGGGGGGACGCCGTTCCTTGACACCCGTTTTGGAATCCACTAACGATATTTGTCCCTTCCGGTCTACGTAATTATTTCTCATCTATTCATCCCACACACATCATTTACATATCAAATTAAAGCTAACAATATAAACATGTGCCGTGCTTATATTAAAATCTCTTAAAATCAACCTTGCTAGCATGGGGAACGCCAATCCTTGACACCCGTTTTCGAGTCCACTAACGATGATTATACCTTCCGGACTACGTAATTATTTCACATCTATTCATCCCATAAACTTCATTTACATATCAAATTAAAGCTAACAATCTATACATGTTCCTTGTTTAAATTAAAATCTCCTACAATCAACGTTGCTAGCATGGGGCACGCCAATCCTTGACACTCGTTATGGACTCTACTAACGATATTTATACCTTCCACTCTGCGTAATTATTTTTCATCTATTCATCCCACAAACTTCATTTACATATCAAATTAAAACTAACAATCAT
>VCRD01001252.1:16135-47516 GCA_006783055.1 Trinorchestia longiramus
GGGTATGTGTGGGTGAGTGTGTGTGTGTGTGTGTGTGGGTGTGCTGCTACTACTTTGCTGCTATGATTGAAGCCGAAACGAGCTATAGGCGACGTTCGGAGACTTTGCGCAGCTCATTCAAAGCCCTTGGATTGAAAAGGATATTGAAACTCTCATTGAGCATTATAAAAACAGCGAAACACCTGCACGAGACCTTAACTTTGTTGAACTAATGCATGCGTTAGTCAAACAAACAAACAAACAAAAACGTATATTCGTGGAAGAGGTATGTAGATCCCGGGATAAATGTGCTGTCGGAAAGAAATTTGCAGCTGTTGCTGAAGAAGTTAAGAAAGAGAAGTATTTACAAGGAACTGAGGAAAATGAATATTATTCACTTGAATTCATGGAGTACGTTCTAACATACTGCATGCATTTTACGCCCCTTTGGTGTGGAATTCAGGGTGGCACGAAGACCATTGGTTTGGTGGAAGGCTGGCACAAAATTGTCATGTCAGATATTCTCCAAAAGAAAAGAATTACACCTTCAACCTTTGTTACAACAATGTATAAGCAAACCAAGGCCAGAATCATAGAATCGGCTCATGACTATGAAATTGTCAAAAAGAAATCCACACGCAAAATAGATGAAGATCAGTTCGTCAAACAGTGGTGTAGGCATAAGCTACCCTCTGACTTATCGTACGGTGCAAAAATGAGAAAGAACTTAGCCACAACAAAGGAAGAGGACACAGGAGAAAAGGAAAAGAAAAACAAAAGTCACGTAGCCGATGTATTAAAGCTTAAAAAACTTAGAGTGAGCACCTTCCCATGGTCTCCCCCAAAAAAGGACAAAAAGAGCGAGAAATGACCGAAATAGAAAAACAAAACAGTGAAACCGTAATCAATATTGGAGACTCTTCAGATTCTCATATCAACGCAGCGGGAAAGTTAAAAATGTGGGTTCATTCTTCGGATTTTAAATTGTTATAAGAAGCAGGTCAATCATTCTTGAAACATGTCAGTTGTTTTCTAGTGATGAAATCGATCCATTTATGACGCTTTTCGAAAATAAATATTCTAATTTCACAACACACTCAGTACTTACCGTACATAATCCTCATTAACCCTTTCGGTACCATGATGCGAACATCAAAACCTTTTCAACATATTTAACATCAAATTTTAAAAAAGATGCTTTGTGATGTTACGGTCACTGCATTGTCTTGATCAAACTGTAGCTTGCACTGCCCTACCAGCGTTTGCACAGACACACGTGTTGCTCTGCATCTTAATAGGCGAAAAATGACTGCGGCTACCAGAGATGCCGTCAGTACCGAAAGGGTTAAACAGCGTTCACCAGCCATTTATTCAGATCATCAACACCCATTATTCTCAGTGCAGCATAACAGTCAAAAAGAATGGCTCAAATGCCATGGGTAAAGATGGATTTCATTAGGTACTAGTAACGAATGCATGCCAAGAACCCGTTGCAGAAGGGGATGTAGTTGTTAATTATATGTGTTCCATGAATCTTGAACTGAGAAATGATGTGTAAGAGCATCTAAGAAAGGCTTATCGGTCAATGCAATCCGTTCAAAAAAATACGGTTAAATTGCATTTCCGTACAGCATCAAGACGGCGGTTCTAGTAGCAGAGTCTATGCACTGGCATTTGCTACATCTATTGCAGAAGGAGATGACCATTGGCTCTTAAGATTTAACACATCAGATTCAGCAGCACATCGCTAAGTCCCTCGAAGCACACGAAGTGGGACGATTCCCGGTGACCCCTGAAAAAGACGACCTAAACATTGGCGGGACGCGTAGAGGTGTTAAGAGGAGGTTATTAGATGCAGTGAGAGGAGGTTATTCTGGATTTCTCAAAATTTTAAGTTCGGGTCGAGTTCGGTGTCGAGATTTTCCCTCCGGTCTGCCAAATGCCATAAATGATGTCGCGAACTTCGGATAAGAGTCACTAGGTACGAAGATATTTTTTCTTATTAAAAGCATTTACTGCCATGGTAAATTAATAACTAATTCTGTTCGAGCAAAAAATACTTGAATTAGTTCAACTGTCAGGTGGAAATTCTCATACCAGAGGCCTAAGGGTTTTCTATTTTTTACTTCCTTACACTCAAAAAACATTTCCAAGGGTAACTTAGGATTTTTTATTAATGCGTTTCTTTGCTCTGTTTGTGTTTTCACTACGTGCGAAGAAAAATTTAATTGAATTTCTTAAAAGAATTTAAACCAATTTTTCATTTAAGAAAAACAATGTTTTTCGACGCAGACATTGCAGAAGAACATACCTCGATTTTTACCTTAGTTGCAGTTCCCCGAAAACAGGGACCAGCATTTCGTAAAATATATAGGGGATGAAGCTTATCTACTCTATGATTGATAAAACCTTCTCGTAGAGAAATAACAGGAATGGCTTTAATGTTATAAGAGTTGATTTCTATGAAAAATATATTAATATAATGTTACAAGTGCAAACTTGTATCATAAATTTGGATGCTTAATTGATTATTTCTACTCATATAAAAATGTATGCAATTTTACTTGAACAAATGAAATTTATATTCTAGTCTTTCATATGATATTTGGTCACAAAATCAGATATTTTATGAACGTAACAAATTTAATTGGAAATGTATCATATTATCGTTTAAAATACTTTTGAAAAAATGTAAGTATGGTGAGAATTACTTGAACACATATTAGTTTAAATATTAACGTGATAAAATTTTTAGATCCTGTACAGAGAGCAATTTAAGAACTCAAAAATGCATTAATTTATAATGAAATAGTTCATATGTGCGGGCAAGATTTTCTGATAAGTAAACAAGAGAATAAAAGAGTTGTAAGCTGATGGCTCTCGAGGTTAAATAACTTATTCCTGTTACATCATAGGATCTGATGTTATCTGATGTGAATCCACTTCAGTTATATCAGTGGATTACTCACTTCAATGAGATCAATGGATTACTCCATTTAGATCAGTGGATTACTCCAGTTAGATCAATGGATAACTCCAGTTAGATCAATGGATAACTCCATTTAAATCAGTGGATAACTCCATTTAAATCAGTGGATAACTCACTTCAGTTAGATCCCCGCACTCAAGTGATTTATTGCATGGCCATTTTACTCGCTACACGATTTACCCATGAGAGTAATAGAGCAGGGGTAAAAAGTCACGTCATTCATTTTAAGAACGCTATGATCTCATGACCGAGAGAACAGAGAGCTCTCTTCTTTTAAGGGTAATGCACTCGTCTCTTGAAAACAGCAAGCTTAAGTACACTGTAAACATACCCGCGCACTTTATTCATGCTTTCGAATGCAGTCACGATTTTCAGATAAGTGTATGAGAGCGACGAAACGAGAGCATTATATTTGGCAGCTTTGTGTGAAACCACCGCTGCCACTACGTCCAATCCCTGCCGTTAATGTGTTCGTCATATCAACACCAAATAACAATTCAGACAACTAGAGAGCTACTAAGACAAGAACTAAGAAGATACAAGCTGTAAATAAAATTCAAGACGGCACAAATAAAATTCAACTAATATAATAAAGGAGTATCTAACTATATAAGAAGAATAAAGAAAATATAAAGAAGATACAAATAACTTACATGATACAAATAACTTACACGATACAACTAACCAACAAGATACAACTACCTAACTAACTACCTAACAAGAAACAACTAAGAAGATACAAGCTACGACTAGGATGCATCTAATGTAGCTAAGATCAGACTAATATAAATAAGTAACAAGTAAGAAGACGTACTAAGCTACAACACAACGCATGTTACTAGTACCTACAGTAGAGTGTTACATCAACAACGGTATTTTTTCTTAGACTCACGGACAAAAACTACCAAAACGTTAAGGATGAGAGTCTCATTGGACTTTCATGCCCAACGTTATAATTTACTTCAACTATTATCATTTTATCAGTCCAGGTTTCGTATACGAAAACTGTACATGATAAGTACAGAAAATTAAAGGACTTCAAAAATTTCCCGCAGCTTTACTGGAGTCGCTAATCTACTGTTCCATTTCTTGACGCCTTTTTATTAAACAAGTTGTAAAATTCAGCCTCCAAATAGCAGAGCCATTGAGGAAGTTTCTATCGAATGAATTGCATATCTTGTGTAATTGCATTGACCTCATGATTTACCCTGAATTGACTACTCACATCGTTGACTAAAATTAAACTCTTGTTGTATGTTTTATTCATTAAGTACAAACGTAAATCATCGAGGGTATAAATATCCTGAACTCGGGAGAAGTAACCGTGTTCTATCACTTAAAACTGAATAAATGTCTTTGATGTCCGACGTATTCGTGACACTGATAGTTATTCACAGTTATTGTGGTCACGATAAAGTTGCATGATTAATGACCTTCAATGGTTCTCTGTAGTCTGTAGATTGTCCTCTCTTCAAGCACAATTGGATATCAGACGAAAAGCGTCGTCCGTAAGTGCCCAAATGAGCGTATTTACAGGCACGATCAATGAGCAGTCATGTTTGTTTGCTTTGCTAAACGAACGGAAGGCTATGAAAAGTGAAGCATTATTGGAAAGAGGATGCCTCTTTCCCGCGTCCACGAACCGGATTTACTTTCCTCCACGCGTTTCAATTCCTGAACTTTACGTTTGTTGTTGCAGGACCTCACGTCGATGTGAAGAATGAGAGATAGAAACTTCTTGAGATGCCTCAACACCTGAAACGCAGCTTTGCTTTAACGTGAACCCAAAATTCCCCATCATTCACAGGAGACACTTTCGCTTAAAAGCGAGTCTTCGTTGAGTCGGGAACTTTGTGTGAACTCAACCTGGTCTGAGTTGCGCAGAGCGCCGCGATCGATGGCTCTGCACCCAGGCATGGAGGCAACTTGGTGGTCGACATGCACGGTCCCGTGTGTGTTCTTCGTCTTAGTGTTCAAATTTAGCTATTTCACTCAAACGAATTGTTCTCAGTGATAACCTGAGGCTTGAATAATTAGTTGAGAGGCCTGGAGGGTAACGCAGTGCAGTGTGGTTTGATCAGCCATGGACACGCTGCGAAGAGTCTTGGCAGAAACGTCAGGGGATTCGCACACGTTAGTTTGGCCTCCATCCGATCGAGCGCCTCAACGTAGCTGCTACTGACGCTTTTTACTACAAGTTTTTAATGTTCTTTTGCGTTCATTTCGAAATCATGTTTACCTACAAGGCTGTGAAGGTCATGCGATCGTTATTACAGCTAAAGTAAATGGCTACTGGGACGAATTATTCTAATGAATAAGAAAGTTGGTTTGCCAAGAACTCGAATACTCTGAAAACTGTGATCAAAATCGAGCAATTTAATTCATTGCGTTCTTGGTGCTAAAGCCTCGTGTGTCATAAACTCAGTCACTGAGTGGTGCTTGTGAAAAGAAGGAATGATTTGTTTAAATTTGGGTTCATTTATTTGCGTAGATCATCTACAACTCATGATTTTAAAGACTTCCCTCTGTCGCTTACTTTTTTATTCGTTTCTGTATACAATTCATGTTTTATTTATTTCACAGCTCAAAGTGCCGTAGATTTTCTCATAAGATTAGTGTGTTTGAAGAAAGCTTTTGAAAACAATGCTCCTCTTATTAAGTTATACTGAAAACGTTCCTAAGTTCAGCCACGTAAAATGACGCCTTAGGAGCTTATTTGATCTTGTGTATTGAAACTTTATAAAAATATCAGCTTGGATGTATAGAGTACCAAAACAGCTACGCTCTGTTCCGAAATTAAATTTTTCAAGGATTGCATAATCTTTTTCTCTAATTTTAACGCTCTGGTAGTTGTGAACAGTCATTCTAAGATTCTTTATCCCGTTAACTAAAATCCATACTTTTTGCTCATTTTCAACCTCGTGAGATGCTCAAAACTAGTACGTACAAATGAGTCCTCATTCCGCTGGACAAACGAATATTGCATTTCCAAAGTCATTTTGTGTTCTTCCAAAGTTTCAGTATAACAGTTCTCTTCTGTTCCAAAGGCTAGGTATAACGATTCTTTTCTGTTCTTAAGACTAGTCATAACGATTCTTTTCTGTTCTTAAGACTAGTCATAACGATTTTTTTTCTGTTCCAAAGGCTAGGTATAACGATTCTCTTCTGTTCCAAAGGCTAGACATAACGATTCTTTTCTGTTCCAAAGGCTAGACATAACGATTTTCTTCTGTTCTAAAGACTAGGCATAATGATTCTCTTCTGTTCCAACGGATAGGGGTAACACTTATTTCCTTTTCTAGGAATTGGGCTGAACTATTTGTTTCTGTTCAAACGGCCTATCGTAACGGTTATTTTCGGTTCCAAAACTTGGCTTAACGATTATTTCTGTTCCTAAGGCTTTAGAATATAGTGATAGGGAATAATCAACTGCTGCTGTAATCGCTGCAAGAAAAGCTCATCACCGCTGATAAAGATCGAAACTCTGCTCAAATCGGTGAGTAACTAATTTGTTCTCGATGTAAGGTCGTCCCTGCTCGATGTAGTGTTTTCCCTGTTCGATGTAGTGTTTTCCCTGCTCGATACAGTGTTTTCCCTGCTCGATGTAAGGTCGTCCCTGCTCGATGTAGTGTCGTCCCTGCTCGATGTAGTGTCTTCCCTGCTCGATGTAGTGTCTTCCCTGCTTGATGTAGTGTTTTCCCTGCTCGATACAGTGTTTTCCGTGCTCGATGTAGTGTTTTCCCTGCTCGATGTAGTGTTTTCCCTGCTCGATGTAGTGTCTTCCCTGCTCGATGTAGTGTCTTCCCTGCTCGATATAGTGTCTTCCTTGCTCGATGTAGTGTCGTTCCTGCTCGATATATAGTATTCCCTACTCGATATATGTTTGCTCGATGATGTTGTAGGTTTCTTAACTTCTGTGATTCTATTGGCGCCGTGTGAAGCATTTGATCCATAACTATACGGCTTCTTGACAAAAATTTTTGCTTATATATTTAGTTCACTTAATATTGACAGCCATAGTCAGACGTAATCTTTTAAATCACATTAACTAGTACAGAGTTGCAAATATGTATTTGAAAGTAGATAATTATTGCAAAGTTCTCTCAGGAAAGTCCTGGTTATATTCGAGTATATTTGGGGCGATGGCCTTATCATTATTTTTTCAATTTCTTGCATCATTAGGTTGATCTTGAAATAATTTTTTCTTTCTTATTCCTGATATTATAATACACGATAAATTCCATTTTAGAAGTGATGTTAATGTAATTTTCATGTGACATAAGTCACAATCATTACGTTGAAAATTTCCCGCTTCCAAGTAAGACCCTGGAAGGATGCACTGGGGGGAGTGTTACAGTGAGCATCTCGCCAGGATGACAATGCAAACATCAATAACGTCACCTAAATAAGATATTTGAGTAATTAGAAAAGTCTCAAGGTATCATGACCTATACAGAGCAAGTTGTACAAGTTGACCAGAACCAGTTGAAAGGTGATGAAAGTAGATACAAATATTATACAGAACATGTTTAAGTATATGTTTTCGTAATTCTTTATGCATCGGATGGAGCCGAAATCCCTTCCCACTTTTAATGATTATTAATACAAAATTTTATAAAGCCAAGGAAGTGGGTCGGTTATCAAATATAAGAGGATATCTTTGACTTGTAACATTTCAATATGATATCCCTTAAATGTGCTCTACGTATTGTTGTCTAACCAAATATATATATCTAACCTATATATATATCGGCATGGGACTTCGGTATTGAACCAAGAATGGGCCAAACGGCTCGTTCCTACTGCCTTATTCTATTCTAAATAGAATTTTTTCGCACAGTACTTTTCATGACTTGTTCCAAAACATTTTGAGTTATTCTGTTAAATTTTTTCAATTATGTTCTCTTTTAACTCCTGTTGAGTATTAGTTTTATTGATGTAAACCTTTTTTTAAGGTATCCTCAAATGAAAATATCTGAAAGTGTTAAATCAGCCGACCGTGATGGCCAAGAAACGTCACCAGAGCATGAAATTAATCGACTAGGAAAGACATTGCCATAGTTTCTCCTGCCGTGTGTGGTGTTGCTCCATCCTGTAGGAACCACATGTTGTGCATTTTTAAATCTTCCAGTTGCGGTAATAAATATTTCTGGATCATTTACTTGCAGTTCTCTCCATTAACTGTCCTGTTTACTCCGTCAATATCTTCAAAAAAGTGTGGGCCAATGATTCGTGTGCTTGTTACGCTACACCGGGCAGTAACCTTCTTTGCATGAAGTGGCTACTCTTGAATTATTCAAGAGTTTAGTTTAAAGCCATGAAAGAATTTGTTAGGGTTTGTATCACTGATTTTTAAAAGTATGAAGTGACTTCTGTTGAAAGTTTGAAATCACTTTTGCTCCACCTGCTTTTAAGGAATTGGATGGCACAGACTAATTCCATTTTGATGTTCATTGAATCACTCGTACATAGAGCATTGAATGAACATTGATAATTTTAAAAGATTGTTCCGGTTTCTCAAGATATTAATCATTTACTCACGAAGTACAGCAACAAGCGTTTCTAGTGGAACCCAGATGGGTCTTACTGTTTTTGAATAACATTCTGTTGGATTGAAATTATTTTAGCCCTGAACTGGTTAAAAGTGGCCTAAAATGAAATTTCCATGAATTGGAAGCTTAAAAATTGACGTCATAAGCATAGAAACACTTTGATCTAGTGCTCGGATTTAGATCTTTGATCTTGTACGGAGACTTAGGGCTCTCAAGAGGGACTATACGAATAATGCAATATATGCCATAGAATACAGTATACGTGGAATAGTGACCGGTCATAGCTTTGTGTAGAGGAAAATATTTAATTTAGTCCTCTTAATATGGAGTAGACTAACAAGGCTTTTGAAAATTCACACTTGCTTTAAAATATACAGGGTGGCCCATGAGTTACTGACCATTTTGAAACTGCTATAACTATAAAACTAGTTAACAAGGATAAGTGTTTACTGTTGGTAATATAGATGCACAAAAAACTTCAAAATCCCCTCTTCTATATAAAAGTAATCGTATCTGTATAACCATTCTTAGTTTTATAGTTATAGCATTATCAAAAGGGTCAGTAACTTATGGGTCACCATGTATATAATGCACTCGTACTTAAGAGATTGTTTTGATGGATACGACTAGTTTTTCCTGACTTTCTCTCCTTAGTTTCCTCCCCAATGCAGGGTTACATAGTGAGCAACACAATATTATTCCTACTTGAATACATTACATTTTTAGTTTTGAAATATCGATTCGTGAATAGGAAAGGCATCCGTGGTTAAAAACATTCATGAACGTTATTATTTTTTTAAAGTTCAGAGAGATATTAGTGGAGGGTAAAAATCTATGATACATATCGCAGCAGCGCAAGGCCGATCACCTTTCAGGTTTATGCTTTTTAAGCCTAACATCAGAGCAACAAAACTCATGAAATGAAGTTTTCGCACTAGATTCTCGTCTGGAATTTTTTTCCATTCGTTATTTTTTCCAAACCCAACCAGGCTTTAAATGCTCTTCATAGATAATTATCTGGAACATTTTTACCTAGCGACCGACCACAAATTAAAAGTTTGAGCATCAGTTTTTGGAGCATCATTATTGAAAAGCTTTAAATACTAAAAAATTGATTTATAATATGCGTCATAGGTTTTTTTAAATTATTAATGTTTCTTTTTTGAGTTCTTTCTTAGTCCGTTGAATTCGGTAATTTATTTCTGTTACTGAACTATGGAATATGCCTGCCAGTGTGGATCTGTTTATTGCCTCAATCATAAGTTTCATGAATTTAAATCGTCTTCTTTCTGAAAAACAAATCTGAATTTTTATTATCTATTCATAAAATGGGACAACATGATCCTATTGCCTATTTAGTTTCAATGACGTATCCATTTTCAATACACTTACCTTTTTTGTGTCGAAAAGCCGTAGGCGGTTGAGTTCTCTGAACTTCCTTTAAAAAATACAAGCCTTCAGTTCCAGTTCATCGAAATCAACGCTGGCACCAGTGTAAATCCGTACTTATTCACCTCGATTTCACCATCGTTGTGGTTGCTGCAAAACCAATACTTGTTCATTGTGACGCAGTTGCCCGCTCTATTCCGGGCACCATGAGCTCGAGTCAAGAAGAGCGAGTCTCATCAAAGGTTTTCCATGTGCGACATTTTCCAAAAGATGGCTCTGCCTCAGGATGTCGTTACTTTAATCGAAACTCATGCCGCGACACTGCCTCTTTTGATCACTGAATTTTAGCACTATTGATTTAAGTCGAGTTTCTTATAACAAGGAAAGCAGCGAGTGTTGTGACACAAGCTCATGAGACTCAAGAATTAGAGCGTATTCTTGATGTCTCTCACACACGCACAATCAGACGTAATTTAACATTGTGCGGACGTGCGTGAAACAGGAAGTTGATGAGTCATTTGGTATACATATTAAAATAATTTTGAAAGCTTCTTTCAAAATTTTCATTTATATTTTGTAACCATGGACTATCGCTACTCCAAATTAAGGTAAACATCAATGTAGGTCTATAGCCACGCAAAGATTATCTATTTTGAAATTCTTCTTTCAGTTCAAGGAGCATTCGCTGAGGTTAAATCAGTAAAGTTTACCATCAATGTCACGCTTCTCCGAGAATATAACAATTCAAAGTTTATCATCCTGGTAAAGAAAAAAAATGACCATCGGGAAAAAAGTTTCAGGCTGTTGAAAAATGAAAAAAGTCACCAGCTTGGTCGACAGTCACCAGCTTGGTCGACTGGTGAGCGAATCCGCTTGCGAGCGGAAAGACCCGGGTTGGAATCCCGCTGCCGACATGGTTGACGCGGCTAGAAATACGGCATAGGACTTGGGTAAACAACCGAATAACTATCTAAGTAATTATCCGACCCAAGAATGGGCCAGAAGGTTCGTTCCTATAGCCTCATTCTATTCTATTCTATTCTATTTTGAGTGCACCTCTGTCGTAGAATACAGGACCAGACTTTCAACATTTTCTTCGGACTGATTTAAATTTGCCTGGAAATGCACAAGACTCTTGACATTTCTAAAGTAAACTAAGCTTTAATGTGAGGGTAATGCCTCGTGATTAGCCCTACCATTTTTGCCTCTTTGATGTATATTACCGTTCATTTACTCGAATGTTCGCAGATGATATCAAAGTTGGCGTGAACTAATTTCAGTTTATTCGACGCCAGCACTAGACTGGACATGAGCAGTTGATTATAATCAATCCGGAATTATCCGACATCAAGTAAAGTTGGTCTGCACATTTGGGAACGCGGCCGCTGATTTTAGTGCTTGTCTTTTGATGAACTTTTGGACCACGGTATCTGCGACGGTCGCTTTCGTTTATTTTGAATGCACAATTTTCAACACAGAATGATGTATTGGTTTACAACATAGTTATGTATCGGCTTTATAAATGTTTCTCAAATATTTCAAGTAACACTTTTAATATTTGAGCATAAAATATTCGCAACAACGAGTAAGTGTCCTGTTTTCTTCATGATTACACTATATAATAATACACAGTTTGTTGCTTACTTGCTTACTTCCTATGTCCGACTCTGTCACGCTCTTAAGGATTTAGATAGGAGGAAATTCGGTAGGGTATACATATATTGTATTGTGGATACCAAAAGCACATTCTTCAATGTGAAAATTCCTTCGGAGAGCCCGCATCCACTGCCAAATCAAACGGAAAAAAAATAGTAAAAACACGTGAATCTTCACGTGTGGACCTACTAGTTCAAATATAATTCGGACTGTCTTGTTTGTTTTCTCAACAATGCCACAATCTTACTACCTTTTGAGAAATAGTTCTCATTTTTCTTCCGCTATTTTCTCTCCAGTCGTACATATGTTAAGCTGTACAATGTTGTGCTTGCACGTTTCGACTCCCGCCCTGCATCTCGCTCCGGAGCTCAACATCGCCAGCTCGGCATGAACAATAAAGAATACTAAACTTGTTCTCGCACTAGCGAGATTCCCTCGAGAAATCATCGGGGCTTGAGAGGAGCTCCAGGGAGACCAGTTGCTGTTCATTACAAGCTCATGAAGGTCTGATTAGCTCGTACTTCTACTTCCTTACTTTAATTCTGGAAGAAGCACGAAATTTGGAAAATGATGCTAGTCTTTGCTATTCTACTCTATGATAATACACAGTTTGTTGCTTGCTCGCTTAGTCTGTCTTTCTGTCTTAAGGATTTAGAGAGGATGAAATTTAGTAGGGTATATATGTATTGAATGCACTGTGTTGTGGATACTAAAGGCACATCCTTCAATGTGAAAACTCCTTCGCAAAGCCCGCGTCCCCTGGTAAATCAAACGAAAAAAATCCAATGAAAACACGTGAATTTTCACATGTGGGTCTACTAGTTTTATTATAATGTTTGCGTTACTGTGTTAGTGAAGGCACTAATTTCTGTATTTTGGGGAAATAAATGAAGCATTTACTGCAATTAACGGTCATAATTGCTTGTGTTATTTGTTTTTCTCTTCTGATTTCTATGTAGGTGTGTTTAATCTTATGGTACTTCGTAGCATAGATACTCTTACGGTTGCCTTTAGTAGTATATTCGGTGGAATTGAATATTAATACTCCATCTATTAATATTGTAACTATTCACTTATACGTAAATAAAGTATAAAATATTGCAGAAAATGTTCAAGCTTAGGCTTCATTATATCAAAGGAAAAATCAATCGCTTTTTTCAGATGATTAAAACCAAGATAACTTTGGTAGAGCCAAAAGACGAGTATTCTGTTAGCTATCAAGATTTTAATGTATCGATTAGAGATCTAATTGCTTTTTAGAACTTTAACCAAGCCATTCTTTTCTCCAAATCCTTACTCAATATAAAAATATTATACCTAGAAAATATATGACTTCGTTAATATACAAAAAATTTCAGTAAAATAGAATGTTAGTGCAAACAACCCATTTTAAATTTGAAAGCAACTATAAATATCGACCACTCAGTAGTTTGCATCGTATACCAATACACACTGATACCTCATTAACGATTGCAGCAGGGTCACATCACAAATACTGAGGGCCTGATGTTCTGACAATATTCTGCACGCTGGAAGTATGGATGATCCGTAGTGCTGGAGCTCTAACAAGGCACTCTGTCCAGGAATTAGATGGTATGTGTTATTATATTGCATACTACTGATCATATTGATGCAGGCTACTGAAAATGATCAGTTCAACTCTTGAGTGCAAGCAGAGCCAGAATGTTCATATTTTTTTAATTTGTATATACATTCTTATGCATAAAGATCTATTCATTGCTGTTGCAAAGACAGAACGCATACTCGCTTCTCTATGTCGTACTATTTTTATTCCATCTGCATCCCCTGTCTTGTGTAAACAGGTTAACTGTGTGTTGATAACAGGAAATAAATGTTTTGAATAATTGGTTTGCACTTTACAAGCGAATTTTGATGAGAAGAATTAAATTGATTTAATTTATTTTTTCCTGATCTCCCCTTTTGTATGTGAAGGTATGACAACAAGAAATTGAACAGACATGAAAAGTTTTAGATAGACAGCGGATATTAGCTCTTTGTGGAAGCATTTCTAGAATATGGGTGTTGACATTCATATTCATTCGAATAGATCTGATATAACGCGATGTTTTTTTCAAAATCTCAGTGTATTTTCTATGCATGTTCAGAGAGGATGTTTTTCCATTAATCAACTGTCCAAAAAAATGGTTCTGTGATGATGAGCCTGACAGCAGTATCAATGATACCGACCTTGCGTGGGCAATGAATGCCTTCTGTGCGCTAATTTAAAATCTTAATGCAGCTCAACAGAACCATGAAAAAATAACACATTTCAATCACAGATTACGAGGAATAAGTCCAGCAGTTCAATATCGAGATTATTTTTTGTAGGCACCGTTTCTTTCATTTGACGATAAGATTGGAGGACAAGTTAATATTTTGAATAAGGACTGCGATTAGAAGTTTGATCTGAAAGGAATAAAGTAGGTCTTATTTACTTAGTTGATTTTTCCTACTAGCACCGATCCTCTAATAATATAACTTAATCCTTAAAGAAACGAGTTATTTGTACGCAGCTCATAATTTAGAAGTGACACATGAAGATAATGTATTATACATTGATGAACAACATAAAGAAATAGGGAAATTGAAATAAAACTTTTAAACTATTTATTCCTTGTTAAATAAACTGAGGATTTCTACATATCCTAAGATAGTTTATTTATCCTGAGTGAACTCTCCTTACTAGGTACGTTCTTGTGTAAAAGAAAAGAAGCTCCGTGCACCAGAGCCCTTTTATATCAGCATGGTTCTAAAGTTTTCATGTGCCTCACTCAATATCCATTCCTTCTTTTCAAAGTTTCGATTGTGCCTATCGACTACAAGAAAATAACAAAGCTGCTGCAATGCCTCAGCGCTGGTGTTGGCTGTGCTGTGTTGTTGGTTGCCTTCTAGCCAGACTGTGTCGAGGACCCAATCAATAGACGCTAAAAAATAACATTAATAGTTCAGTATCAGAACCGTGATTTGAAGCGAGAAGACGTGCAGTAGTCAATACTTTAAATCAGAGAAATTGATTTTTTTTAATCACATTTTTTCCGATTGTTTAAATACAGACTTATTAAATACAATGCAGTGTAGGGTTACTAAAATGGTGTTGCTGATGGAATGGTATAATACGGACTAATGGGAATGAAATCGGATCACTAATGGACTAAATCAGATCAAATTAAAAATGTTCAATTTAAGCTGTACCATGGTCATACGATTTATAGCAATGTTGTCGAGATCGTATGAAAGTCTAGGGAAATTACTCCAAGTATTTCGATTACTAATTTTTGTGCGTGTAGTGGGAACGGTTATTTGGTACCTATTTATGTAGTATACTGTTATTATCGTTTAGGATACTCGATTATTGAACATCCATCAGTTGACACTGCATAATAAAGCAGTGTGAATTTAGTGAAAGCCGACAATAAAGTTCTAATGAATATTTTGGGTGAACTTGAAACGAGCGTTTAAAATTAAAGCTGATTTTCTGTGGTGAAACAAAAGCGGGAAATGATGGCTTGCTGCAATGTACTATAATGCAGCAGTTACAACACGAGTCTATCATACGGGATTTAGTAATGAGAGTTACGTATGTTCATAGGTAAAATGTTATCAACAAAATTTATATGGAAAATGAAAAATTAGCAGTAAGCAGGCTCATATAATACGAAATCCGTTTTTTCAAACCATTCCTTCATTTTTGCATGAAACTCTAGATTTTTGAAAACTGACCGTAGAAGACATATAATTTTTAAAGAAAACCCATTAGTCGGGAACGGTAAAAATCCGAACAGGGTTAATTGCTAAAATATATTCTAAGTCTATTGAAATGTGTGGCCACGAATACCCAGAGCTCAATGAACATGAAACTCATTGATTGTGATCGACATGGAAACAGAAGCTCATGCGTGAAGCACGACTGCACTGGAGTTATTTTGTACGCAGAGGCACTTGCAGTCAACCTGCTATTTTCGTTGAGCATGACTAGTTTTGCAAGCATGAAAGTTGGAGTTATCAATGCGGCCAGTCGGGAGTGTTGTTTTATCTGTTCAGTGTTGTGCAGGAATGTGTTTTAATGATATAAGTGCTGTGCTGTGTTGACGCATCATTTCCCTGAATGATGCACGAGTTATTATCTAGTTTAATCACGCGATGCACATCATATCATGAGCAATTGCACTATGATAACATGTGATGCATTCCTCTGTCCATAATTACTATCTCTCGCTGTCAGAACTGCAACAAGAAAATCACAATCTTTCACAACGCGTCTGGAGTCCGAGTACTTGCGGGAAAAAGCACGGTATTCTCTGGAGGCTCTCGTTATTAAGAAAAGAGAGTGATAAACGTAATACGGAAATGAAGTCCCCATTGATAAGTCACTGAGCAGCCTGCCAGACCTCGTCTCCAGGTGGGCTCATCAACGCTGCAAAAAGTTGACCTCGCTTTCAACTTTGAGCCGTCGCGTTTTTTGCTAATTTCGCACATTTTTGCACGCTTGTCGTTTCAGTTTCGACTTGCCTTTGATCCTGATGTATTTATTTGAAGTCCTCCTAGAAAAACCTGAAGAATTTTGTCAGGATTTTTGTTTCAGTTTTGCAACATGGGGCCAACTCGCAGGATCAAGTTGATAGTTTCTGAAGTGGACGGAAGTAAGAGGGATTTGGTATTTTTCTCTTCGCTTTTACAGGATATATTCTGCATGCGTGCATGTATGCATGCGCGTGTTAGGGAAGGAGTAAAGGACGCGTATACAGTCTTACTTCAAGTTTTGCTTTATTCATAGAGCTGAAATCTTTGAAAAGTTTTTGCTACTTATGATAAAACTAGTTGAATACCACAAAATAATATACATAATATAATCATTTCACTCCTTGCATTCAGAAGTGCATAAAGTCTAAGTATTTTACCTCTTTCATTCAGCTATCCTACTTCCTGAACATCAATATTATGCAGCGTTGATGCACTTTTATAGCGTGGAAAATCCAAAATTTGAGGCACAGGTAAACCAGTAAAGGTTCCCTATACAGTTTTTATTCTCTCAATACGACAATAATTACAATATGCACTAGTATTAAACAAATTTGAATGCGGTAAACTCGGCAAATGAATTTCAAGCCATTGAATAAAACAGAAACCAGAAAAGAAACATTCTTCAAGTTATTTGGTGCGTTTGAGTTAAAAAAATACATCGTCGAGGGCTAAACTTGTCTTTTATACTGGAAATGATTGAATTGTTTTTTTTATGAATATAAATGTTTACCTGCACACAAAAAATGATGGTTCTAGGTATGTTATTTGAAAATTATTTCGTAAAAGAACGCAATTGCTAATCTGGCGATGAAGAACTCACTTTACATTTTATTTTGCCTGTTAAGAATAAATTTAACGATAATTACACGTATTAAATGTTGATAATGTGATAATTTTACTCACTCACCCTGCGAAAAGATGAATTGTCAGGTTTCCTAAGTCAGGTTACGTATATTTTTATTTATCATTCATTACAGAATGCTTCATTGATCTATATTATCAAAGGACAAAATATTTTGATGCTTTGAACAGTATTGAACAGTAACAGTAACTCCAGTTACCAACTGAGTAACACAAGTCACACACTGAGTAACACAAGTCACACACTGAGTAACACAAGTCACACACTGAGTAACACAAGTCACAGAATAAGTAACGCTGGCCCCACGTTCCAGGAAAGACTCTCTAGAGACCTGGAACTGCTGGAGACCAGACCGTGGCTCGGATTGGTCTCTGGTATGAATATGGGGAGACTTTTTCTCTATCCCATTGAGGATAGCCTCGTAAAAATCTAATTGCATATCAATGTCACAACTCGAGAACCAGGAGATCCTTTTAATTCTTTTATGCAAAATGAAGACTTTTCTGGACCTTGAAAAAGTCGCCCGAACTCAAGTCCTGCTCCGGTACTCCGGCTGCTGCTGGCAGGCAGTCATGCTAGGATCTTCATTCCTGGCTGCTCATTAAATGAAGGAATAACAGACTCGAGAATGCGAGTGTAGGCATCAGTGTGTGTACGAGTGTGTGCGTGTGTTCGGGGGTATGAGCGTGTGTGCGAGTGTGGGCATCAGCGTGTGTACGAGTGTGTGCGTGTGTTCGGGGGTATGAGCGTGTGCGCGAGTGTGGGCATCAGCGTGTGCACGAGTGTGGGCCTCAGCGTGTGTGCGAGTGTAGGCATCAGCGTGTGTACGAGTGTGTGCGTGTGTTCGGGGGTATGAGCGTGTGTACGAGTGAAGGCATCAGCGTGTGTACGAGTGTAGGAATCAGCGTGTGTACGAGTGTGTGTGCGCGTTTTCGGGGGTATGAGCGTGTGGGGTTGAGTGTGAGCGTGTGTGTGAGCGGGGGAGTTTGTGGGTCTTTATGGATGTGTACGTTGGGGTTTGCGTGTGTGCTTGTGTGTGTGTGTGCGCGTGTGTGTGTGGGTAGGTCACTGTTCTAGTGACGGTACTAGTCAGAACACAACACTCCCCGGAGGTATGCGATAAAAGACTAAACGAATCGTACAGCACAAATTAAAATTCCGAGGTGTAGTGACGAAAAGTTCAAGGCTCCAGGCACTGATAACTTGATGGAATACTGAATAAGGATTGCGAATTTCCAAATTTCCCATTGCATATTTTTCCCTGAGACTTATTTTCGATTTATTTTCAGTGTCTTTGATCCGTTCGTGGTTTTCCTCGTCAATTGACGTGAATTTTTTTTTACTTCTTCAGCTTGGTTATATCCTTGTCAGTCTGGTTAAAGGAAGAATGATACATCTAGTACATCGCAAACTAGTCAGAGTTTCTTAGGTTCTTTGTTTCTTATGTGTTTTTTGCTTGTTTGGGAGAAAAACATTTTTTTCTGCTTTTTCGTAATCACTGGAGGTATACTATGTGTATATTAATGTGACCACGAACAGGTTACATTCATTTTTGGGTGAGCTTTTGATTACATTGCTATATGCACCACGGCTGGACGACGATCATCTGACGATTTTTTTCTAAAGAATGTGTGTCTAGGAAAATTGCTGTTGATCTTATTTAGTAGCTAAATTGAAGCTTGGACTTTAATATATTTCTTAATTTTTTCTCACACCTTTTGACGACAGTTTCATGTGAAGGACGAACTATATTTAACGAAATTATTAGTGGACGAAACTACATTGAAAGCAGCAGTCTAAAACTTTCATAGCCAATAATTTCTTTGTCCTCTGTATAAACTCCGCTTATGTCTCAAAGAATAATTAACATATTCTCAGTTAGCAGACAGTAGAACAAATTTGAAATTCATCAGTTAGGAATTTTCAGCGGGCATGTATTTTGCATTTCTCCGAAGAAAGCTCCAGCCTATAAAGGAACATAACGCTTGAGTGAGCATTATCAGCTCCTCGATCATAGAATTCAAATGATCTTACTTGAATCTTGCTCTATGTATTTATTCATTACGATGAATAATTTGTTTTGTCGTTTGCTCCCAAAAACCAAATGTCTCAGTTGTGTTTGTTACGCTGACTCATCTGTCGTGCTTTAATTTATTCATCAGTTTATACAACATATCAAGAGCAGAAAGATAGAAGACTACACATGTGTTCACAAATGTGAGCGTTAAAAGTAAAAATACAAATCTTAATAGATGTTCTAACGGGTTGAAAACTCCTTCAAGTCATTTATCTGCAAATAATACTCTAACAAAATGAAGTAATCGTAGTTGGGAATATATTACATTGTACTTTAAATGTCATCATCTGCAATAAACCTTTAGAAAATGAAAACCTTTTTATAGAATAACATTTCTCTACTCGCAGATCAAATTTTAAAAATTTTTTAAAGGATAATTAATTGATTATTTAATTATTCACAGTAAATTGTTATTCAGAAGGTGATGTTAGTGAAAAATTTTATTTATTCTAATGAGATGCGTGATGTTTGTGTGGAGGTCATTTTCGTTTGTAAGATTTCTTGTTCGCCAAGCAGCAATTTTGAAATTAAAATACTAATTGCATAAAATTTGCACAGAAAAATATACGTGTAGTCCAAAATTAAACAGCATGGTACCCCACAATAATAAAAAGAATTTAGCATTGAAAGTTCAAAGATTTGAAGTGACGTGAACGATATTCTTGGAAATTTACTTCATTTATGAAAGTTAGTCGAAACGTAAAACTTATTCCTAAGTTTCAATCTTTCTACCTACACCTAGACTGAGCACCGTATCTTCGCTTAGAGTTACAGCTACGCGCTTCCTGTCCCGCTGCTTTGTTACCTTCTATTGACATAGCCAGTAATGCCGTCATGGTCCACATTTGCCAAGCCTCGAATCTGCCTGAGCGCTCGTCTTCTCTCTCAACTGAGCACCACAAAGAGCAGCTTATGCAACATTCATGCCAAGATCATAGTGAGCAATTAGACAAAAGGCGTGCCAGGAATCTCCTTTGCATATACCATTCCATTGAAACACGAGCTTCACCACGGAGGATATCGATTTGGCTTGCAACCACCACGGCTCCACGATCGGTGCCAGCAATCCCTGATTCCAACTACGCTTTTGTTCGCTGAATCCAACTCCAGAGGCTTCAAAATAGCTCCGACTTCAGAACTTTGTTTCAGGATTGTGCACGCTTGTCAAAACGTTCCAGTGTTTGCACCTTAAAGTTCTGCGTCATGAATTCTCCTTTCGACTGTCGTTCGGGCTTACGAACAGCAGTCGACATACATAAATCTAAACGCCATTAGAAAATGGTACGAAAATTCAACTAACCAGGAATTGTATTCCAGGTACAACTAAAATTGAATTTAACGGCTATCATAAAATTCATCGCTATTGGTATGTCGACATGCCATCGTCGAAGTATCTTCTCTTCAACGTAATGTTGATTGTTGGTGTACCTACAGTCGTATTTTCTTGGCACAGAAGATTTACTGCTAATTATCGTAGTGTCATCATTATTTATCTTATTTAACGATTTTCTAGCGTTTCCAAGCATGCAGTCGTTATTACATCTACTGTGCTCATCCTGTGGGAAATTCAGACCTTTTTAAAAGGTGATTTTTTAAAAGAGTTTTTTTTTATAGCACGTGTATGCAGCTCTCCTCTTAAGCTGCCTACGAGTATATTTGACTTTTACAAACAAAATTCAAATGAAGACAGCAACCTGCGATTAATTATGCCTTTAGAATGGCTATACTGAAACTTTGTATCTGATTTTAAGTTTTCGTCCTCCTCCTCCTCCTTAAGATTGCTAATTTAGAAATCACTTGACTTGAGACCATAGAATGTTCCTGTAACGCTAGCAAAGCAAGCCTAACTCTCGTTCCACAAAGTTAAATAGATTTCTGGTGGCGATCTTCTCATAATCTGCTTCATTCTTGGGAGACCAGGTACTACACAGGGCCATTTCTTTCATCACGCCGCATATTTCTTGCGGACTTCATTATCTGTTGCTCGGTCCCTGGGCTTACCCAGGATAGTCATGCTCTCATCACCAATTTTCAGTCTTCTTTGCGGCTTATTTAGCAGACGTTGTCCATTCAGAAGCATCTCTGACGGGCATGATGTCCTATGCATATCATGTAGCATGTTCTACTAATAAGATATTGCATTCATTTTTTATTACTAACTTGATCATTTGTTTGTTGATCAATGATATTGTTCGAGTGCGGAAACACAAATGTTTTTAAATTATGAAATATTATGTTTGAGAAAGAATTCGTTGACGACCTTCAAGCTGTTTAAAGTGTGACGCTGACCTGTGGTGAGGAGAAAGAGAATTAAGAAATTAAGAGCAAATCTTTATTAATTAAGATCAAACAATTATTTTCTCACCTCACTTCTTAGGAGCCTATTGCGAATTACAATATTCCATACTTGCTATTGAGGAGAATTGATATGAAGCTGTTGCCATGTATTAAAATGATAGATCATTGATTCACATGTATTATTGATGGTGACAATCTTGTGTCTAATCCTGAACTTTATCTATTATTGCTCTGATCATAAAAGTATTTGTATGTTGGATCATAAAATCGACAAAGTTTACGCTGTAATTTTACCGTAGGAAATAAAGCATCGTAGCACAGTGAGAACTTGGAAAAAAAACTGTGAGAACGATGGTTCAGCATTTATAACAGATTTTATTGAAAATTGGAATTTAAGTTAGGATTACTTAATAACCAGACGGTTACGAATGCAGTTCAAAACTAACACATTAAAAAAAAAAGAAGTTAAAGTACCAAAACACGAGTGCAAGTTGATATTCACCAACTAAAATTTGCACGTGACAAATTCACTCTTGCTCTACAATTACAATTGTTTCAGTACAAAAAATTCTTCCACTCCTGGTACAGTAAACGCTACCAGGCATGTACTGATACTCAGGTATTTACAGACCACTGCTTAGTGTGCGGTTATCAAGGTTTAAAGTTCTGAAAACTATTTTCTGGAAACTCGCTATTTCCTAAACACTCAAGACAGAATTAATTTAATAGCGATTAAAACAGGGTTTTAAAATTAGCCATTTGTCGCGGGGCTCATCATCTGAATATTTACCTAATTGCGAAGATTTTTATTTCTAAGTGTCATGACCTTCAGTTCACAAACGTACCCATCCTGCACATATGATATGTTGCATGGGTCTTCGATAACACTTCTGTGTAGAACCTAACTCAGCTTCCGAAGCTTAAGGGCCATAGGAAGTCTGTCTTCGGTCCAGCACATAATCTGCGCACGGCTTAGAGCCAATCCTCTGCTAGGCCTCCCACGAAACGAGAATTCAGCTCCTCTGAGTTGATTGTGAATTCTACAGTTCACGGGCTCAGGCTTCATCACACTGACCTGTTTTAATGACCATTATTAGTCCCAATGTTCAGGGTCTTGAGCACTAATTGAAATCGTAGCATTCATAATGTGAAAATCCCTATCCAACTTCGAGAAAGACTCGTTAACACACTAACCTAATATGTTCATGAGATGTTTTTCTGTCCCTGGGCATCCGTGAAGTAAACTTTTTTGTGCAAATTAGATTTATTTTGTTTTGTTCATATACGATGATAAGTTTGCGTGATTATAACGAGCAATTTGTTGAAAACTAGGAAAAAATGTCAGACTGAAATGTGATCATTGTTGTGATCATTTCGTAGTTTCCTTGCTAACAAACACTACGAAACACTCAAACAGAAATTTTGTCAATTAGCCTTGTCTGCTTCTGAAGGAAGAATAATCATAAAGGTAATTTTGTAGCTGTGGTATCCCCTCACTGTTCGTAGACGATAATTTTTGACATTTCTCTCGTGCTCGCAATATTTTTCCCTATTGAAAAAAATCCAATTCAGTAGAATTGGAAGTAACCTATAAGAATTTTCACTATTGAAAATTCTGTACAGTAAAACTGGAGGTAACCTATAAGAATTTTCACTATTGAAAATCCAGTACAGTAAAACTGGAGGTAACCTATAAGAATTAGTATTGCCAAATTAATAATTGATTTTTTAGTGCTTTTTGAACAAGTTATTTTGTTCCAGTTTCACTCGTTATAAATGGTCGATTATAAAATTAAAAAGAAAGAAAGAAATGGTGTTCATTGAATTGTTCTCTGAACAGTACGCAGGAACAGTTCTCGGAGCCGTGTTCTACAGCCGTGTAATGAAAACGTACACAAATCTATAATATTTAATTCCGTTGTTTATCGATAATAGAGTTTTTTCTTCCAGAATAAAAAAATAAACAAGTAATTTCAACATTTCCCTCCTGAATGCATCGCAATTTTTTCGAAAAATATTTTTCTTTAAGTTGAACGCAAATGCCATCATTTGAATGCATTTGAATATTGTTAAATTACAGTTTGGAACGTTCTTCCTAATATTAAATTTTATACATAAATTGCTCACCATCGCTTTATGTTCTTGAAATTAAACATGATATAATTATACCACAAATTGACTAGTAATAGCTATAAATAATCGAATAAATTTTCTGAATTATAGTTGCGAGCAACGTGTCTCTAATGGTCATAGTAAAAGATTGATTAAAGCTGACTTGGACGCTCAATAATCCTAGTCTGGCGGTGCTAGCAAGAGGAAACTCAGCTTCTGTCGATGCTCCTGTCGAACTGTCCATCATTTCCAAAGAGACTACAAACACGCCGTGTATCCGAAAACGCACGGTTTTGCCATTCGAGATCCCTCCCAATATAAAGAAAATATATTTCTTTCTCTGTTTTGTTGCTCCAAAGAACCGTCAAGAATTCCTCTACTTCTGAAAGTGACTCGTGTAAATTTCTGAGTCTGCTCATTTTTCTCTTGAGTTTGCACAAGGAGGGCAATTTTCAATGAGAAGAATCCCTGAATTTTTTAGGTGGAGGAGGAATGAGGTGCAGACTTTTCTTGTATCTGGGAAGTCCTTCGCAACCACTGATGGTTTTTGCGACGCTTCCTAAAACATGAAAACTTTTCTCAAGTTCGACACGCCAGCTTTCAGAATAAGTTTTCTACAAAAAATGTTATTTTGTTGCCTATGACGTAGTTATACCTGGACAAGTCACTCCAAGTTACTGCGATTTTTTTCACCTGATATCAGCATGCTTCTTTCCTCTTCTTTTCCTGCCTAAAATTATTTTTTTTCGTACCTGAAATGACCTCTTTTTTTTCGTGCGTGAAATTACCTCTTCTTTTCCTGCCTAAAATTACCTTTTCTTTTCCTGCCTGAAATAACTTCTTCTTTTCCCGCTTGAAATTGCCTTTTTTCGTGCCTGAGATTACCCCGTCTTTTCCTACCTGAAATTACCTTTTTTCGTGCCTGAAATTACCTCGTCTTTTCCTACCTGAAATTAACCCTTCTTTTCCTGCCTGAAATTACTACCTCTTTCCTATCTGAAATTACCTATTCTTTTCCTGCCTGAAATTACTACCTCTTTCCTATCTGAAATTACCTATTCTTTTCCTGCCTGAAATTACCGACTCGCGTCTACACAGCCCAAATCTCACTACTTATACGAAAGGAAAATTGAAATTTGTAACTGCTCAGATAACAAATTACCTCAGATATAATAACCCTCTTGATTGAAATAGGTTGCGTTGTTAATAAACCACTAATTTAAATTAGCTGCCCTGCTAATCAATCTTAGACTGAAATGACTTGTGCTACTAAAAAGCTCTTCACTGATACTGACTGAGCTGCTGATAAACCCTTCACTGATACTGACTGAGCTGCTGATAAACCCTTCACTGATACTGACTGAGCTGCTGATAAACCCTTCACTGATACTGACTGAGCTGCTGATAAACCCTTCACTGATACTGACTGAGCTGCTGATAAACCCTTCACTGATACTGACTGAGCTGCTGATAAATCCTTCACTGATACTGACTGAGCTGCTGATAAACCCTTCACTGATATTGGCTGCGCTGCTAATAAACCTTTAACTGATATTGGCTGCGCTGTTAATAAACCTTTAACTGATATTGGCTGCGCTGCTAATAAACCTTTAACTGATATTGGCTGCGCTACTAATAAACCTTTAACTGATATTGGCTGCGCTACTAATAAACCTTTAACTGATATTGGTTGAGCTACTAATAAACCTCAACTTGATATTGGTTGCGCGATTAATAACTCCTTAGCTGAAATTGGTGTGGTGCTAGCAAGCCCTTAAGTCTTACTGATCAAGTTCACTTAATTTAGCCTATGATGACCCCAGTCACATGTTCATGTCTTGCTTCTCTCCCCTCACGCGTCGTGTGGATGAAGACTATGATGGTTTTTGCAAGTAAGCCATAGCTAATTATTATTTTAACACGTTGAGTGCGATACGACCCACCGGTGGGTCACTTAGGTTAGGTTCTGTAATTTTTTCCAAGTCTTTTAGTGCCTATGTGTACAAAGTAAAGATTTGCACCAGCTGGACAATCGCAACTAACGTGTTAATCCCTAAAAATTAATGGTTTTGAGATGGAAAAGTCATGATTTCATGTAGCACAACTTTAGAATGTGAGTTGAGAAGCCTCGTATCTTTTTGTAACAACTTGGGAAGCTCAACGAAAGCAAGAATTCACTGAAGTTAACAGAAAAACAAAATTCGTTTACTTTTAATTTCATTTTTAGTCGTCCGTTTTAGCTAAACATACACTGTGATGTGAGTGTGAATACGCAAGAAATTGTTGCAAATAAATCAATTTTTTAAATGTCTTTCCTTTTGTATGGGAATATGTATCATGTGGCGACTCCCCTGCCATAAAAAAATTTCATGGTACTTGGTAAATGAATTTTCTATTAATGATCTGTCACCTTCCACGTCTTGAGATTAATTTGTACTCAACTTATTCTGCACTTCAGCTTAAATTCTGATGATGATCTTTCAGGCATGTAAGTGTATAGTGTTTGTTAATAAAAAATACATTCTTCATCTGTGGTTAGAGTTACATACTTCGTTGATACTTCTAAACTTCAAAACTAGACCAATACCATTTTCGTGGAGTTTTTTCCGTAAAATTACGTTTGTCCTAATGAACTCACCGCCTTAGTTTGTTCTCTAATTAATGCACGACGCAAAGAGAACACTGCTTCCTCCACACTTTTCCGTTCATCAGTACCAAGTCCCTCGAGCCCCCAAATTTCTAATGTAAATGTGCGCTAATCAAATCATGTCTGATGTAGTTTTGAGCGCTGCAGTCTTCCGTGAAGCAAGAACAGAGACCTCAGAAAATTTGAGGTCGTGAAAGACTTCTTGTCGGTTCTTCACGAGATTTTCTGAATAGAATGAGTTTTTTTGCGCTTCCATTGCTGGTGGGTGAATTATGGATGCCTGGCTGTACCGGCGGCGAATGAGAAAGAAAATAATAACTAGGTTTTTGGAGCTTCAAGAGAAGGAGAGAGAATGCAGTGACTGAAGGGCGAGACTGATACTGAAATTTCTTCTTTTCAAGCTCTTATCAAAGTGACGTACATTGTTCGGGCCTTAACTTCTTTGCGTTTTCAGTTAAATTTTTACCACTTAGAGAACTTCTACTCTGGAATTTGAACCTCTATAACTTAAATTAAAATGATCTCATTTGTAAATGTTATTACCAATACAAGAAAACTCATCATGAAGATTATTTAGGATCCAGAGAGGTACAACAAGAACTTCTTTTCTTATGCTCACTCTCCCCATACCAGTCATTAATTATTAAGTCAAGACAATAAATCTACACTTTTTATTGTTCAGCGTGAATTGAAACTATGAGCTCGTTCATCTCATTCTTGTAAAGTCATGAACTTCATCGAAGCATTAATTGCAAAATGGAAACTGTTACTCATAAATTTACCTAGCAAGAATTTCTTGCGTATATTTTCCAGAAACGCTACTGTTGCTGCCACACAGAGGCATGGAAGACGCTAGAAGTGTTACAGTTCTTTTCTCTTCTGAATGCTGCAGCAACACTAAAGTGCATGCAAATTGCCAGTGCTTATTTCAAGCAGTAATACTCAAATTTCGATTCACGAGCCTCTAGCGAAACCCTCTAGCAGATGTGATCCTATTGCTAGTAAGTCCCTTCGATAGGACCTCTTTGAGAACCCCAAGTCTGAAAAGAAGACGCTTTTCGGTCTCTGTTCATTACGGATGGCAGACTGGGGCCGGAAATAAGTGGGTTGAATTTTGTGGGGAAAAACAAAAGTTTTCTATTTGTCATTGTTGAACGAAGCTCATTTGAGTCATGTAACCGATTAACTCGGTGTTCTAAAACTAGCGAGCTTTTAAAAGTTCTGGTAGGATCTACAAAGACAAGGACAAACTGAAGATTTGAAAACGTTATATGAGTCATTAATTTAATATATTAACATCATTAAAATAGAAAAGTAATTGGAGTATAATGTGTTTGTTAGATATGCTAGTGTTAAATTAAACATACCTAATTTGCGAACAATTAATACAGATAAAGAATTTCACGGTGTCTCTCTAGTGTCCAATTACACGCTTCCAAGGAATATTTATGTACGAGTTACTTTAATGCGTGTATTTCTTGTTAAATTTTCCACCCTAATATATGAGAGTTTGTTGTCGTAAAAATCCCTTATTCCATCGCCCCATGGAGGGTGCACGAGTCTAAACCAACGAGTTTCCTTCACTGCAGACGCTTTCCCGCTAGAAAAATTCTTGAATGGAAGACCCGAGGTTTGAGCTCGTCCTGCCCAGGACGCCTCGTCTTGTTTCATCGTGAGCTGCGACAGTTAATTAAGAAGCAGAATAAATGACGGTATGATCGATCAGTGTTGGGTCGAACAGACGCAATTCCCGTTCGTGACGCGAGTGACGCTGCTTACCATTTGCGATTTGAAAGAACGGCTCTTATAAATGAAGCTGAGCTAGTTTTTTCTTTGTAGAATGAAAGCAAAAATGAAAGCAAACGTTGGCCAATGGTTAAAGCTTTTTCGTTGCTACGCAAGAGAAACTAACTTTTAGACTATAGATTTGGGATATTTTCTCGAGAAATAGACTGTTTATTCATGCATTACATTAAAATTTTTTCAGTAATTTTTAGACACTGAGAACCTGATTTGCATAACACAGCACAAACCGTTTGTGGAAATACGTCTTATCCACGTTGAAGCAACGTAACTTCCTTTTTTCAAAGGAAGTTCCTTTGGAAAAAAGAAAATTCCTTTCAAAAAGATGAAGTTATGTTGCCGCATCCTTTTGCTTTAAGATGTAAGCAAAATTTAGTGTGTTTCTCACTAAGAAATGCGAACGCATGCGTCTACCTCGCACTGCACTACAGCACAGCAGCGTGTTTTGACTAGCTAAATTGTTCAATACCATCCTCTCCGACATCATCATTTTTAGAACCCTATAGCGAGAAGGGACCTAGAAAATTTTGCTCAGCGCTATGACAGCAATTTCGAGCGAGATTCCTTCTTCTTGACTCTCTGAGTTTAGTTTTGAGACGACGAGATTTATTCAAATGTTGTAGAGGTGCAATACGAGCAAAGTCAAAGATTACTCACAAGCTGAATGGCCGTTGAAACTTAGGTTACTCAATCAACGTAAAGTGAAGAATAAAAAACGTTAAATCAAAGGGCGTCTTCTTGCGCAATAGGGAGAGAGAGAAACGGTGCAGAGTTCCGTGATATCTAAGACTGTAACTATAATTATTTCATGAACCTACATTAGAATAATTCGATTTGACTGTAATTGCAATAAAGAGTGCTTTTAGTCTGTATATAAGGCTCTAAATAGCCATTTTGACTTCTATGTCTGGGTAAGGATTGGCAAAAAACATTAACTGAGGGATGCAAGTTGTATTCCAATTCTTTAATTACATACAATCCCGAGAGTTTTCTAGTTCTTATCTCAGCATTCTTTCATTCGTCCGGGAGTTAGAGTTAGTGGTGAGCAGCGGAAGCGATGGATGTATCGTAAAGTTAACGAGTATCTTAATTCCATAACAGTAACAATACATAGGATATTGCTAAAAAGGGTTATTAATTCTAACAAAACCACTGATGTAATAAGTGATCTTTAATAAAAATAAGAATGATAATAACATTTATAATAAAATGGATGATGGTTAAAGAATACCAATAATGATGATCAAAGGAATAAAATCCCTGTGAGAATTACCGCTTCAAACTTGTTTCAGTTGTTGCAAGAGGAAGTACAGTGTCGTAACACGATCACCTTAACAACCTCAACTGATGAGTAGGCGTCAGTTCTGTACACCTGCATTACAAATTCCAAGCCGTCAGCTCTTGCTCTGTCTTCTGTGATTCTAAGCAGTCAAATTGTAGTCCAGATCGAGAGCTTCAAACTTGTACGCTTAGTTTTTCTGCCTTAGTTGTGCTGCTGAGAGTGATGGCAGAATTATTTAGGCAGTGGAGTCTTAATTTCTGCACCACAGAATCGTACCCACGCCTTCACTACAGTCCTAATCAAAGCGACGATGATGCTTCAAGTGCGAAAATTATTTCAGGAAAAATATTACTCACCGGTTGGAAAAACATTGAGATTTTTTACCGTAAGAACGAGCCATCTTACGTTATAGCACTTACTAATCACGATCAGCATCAATAATTTGATGCTAGAGTGAACATAAATTTTGGTACGATAATCTTGAACTGCCGGTGATAAGAAAACGCTGTTGACTAGCATTGTAGAACAAAGTGCTAATCAGCCCTGTAAGACTAGCAGTACATAAGCCTTGTTAGACTAGCAGTACATCAGCCTTGTAAGACTAGCAGTGCATGATCCTTGTAAGACTAGCAGTGCATCAGCCCTGTATTAGACCAGCAGTGCATCAGCCCTGTATTAGACCAGCAGTGCATCAGCCCTGTATTAGACCAGCAGTGCATCAGCCCTGTATTAGACCAGCAGTGCATCAGCCCTGTATTAGTCCAGCAGTGCATCAGCCTAAGCCGTGCAGCCTGGCATTTAGAGACCGTCTAGGTCTGACTGCAACACAGTCCCTGTGCAACATTGTACTTTAACAGCCCGCCCCTCAGCTAGCCTCTCTGCTCCACTCAAGTCTTGTGTTTGTGTTGAGTTTGTGTGCGTGTGTGTGGTTGAGTTGTGTTCTGCTGTACGGGTATGTTGCGTACTGTACGTTCTTTCAGTCGTGTGCAAGCGTAATTAGCACATGTGATACATGTCAAGTTGTGTGTTGATGCATTGTGCTGATGTTGTGCTGTGCTGTGTGTTCATGCTGTGTGTTGATGCTGTGTGTTGGTGCTATGCATTGATACTGAACATTAATAGTATATAAGGTTGTTACTCGTATCCTTTGTTTCGTGTACTGATGTTTTAATGTTGAATGTTGAATTTTAATCTGTTATGCATATAACAAGGACTACTATAACCAGGACGTGCATCGCCATGTAGCTGACTACGGTAGCGGAGGCCATTGCATTCTTAGTAACATAACATTTTCTATCGGACAAATTGATCAAAAATTACTTCTTTCAAGCAATAGAAGGGATAATAGGGTTTTACAGTGAATTTTAAATGGTTTAAAGCACTGTAATGCATTGAAATACCAATTTTACCCGGACTTAACATGTATTATTGTATGAGCTTAGTGGCCACTTTATAGAAAGCCTAGTTGCTGCAGTTTTAAACTTTACAAGTTGATTATAGTTAAATCTTTTCCAATGCAAACAACCAAACATACAAACATTCACGCATATAAACAAACAGACATAGAAGCAAAAACCTACCAAACTCCAGCGATTAGTCAGCCAACCGGGCCTTCTTGACAGAGGTCTGAAGGACTGCATTCTTCTGCTAGTCTTTCTCTGAGGAGTTGACGGCAAATTTGAGGGGTTGACAGCAAATTGAGTGAGTGTAGTAGTCGTCAGAATACTGCCTTTCTTTGACTCGTACAGTTCCTTGACGTCTGCAAATGATGCCGTGTTTCATTGTCGAGACTGATCTGGCCCTTCTCACTGATCCAGTTGTTGCGGATGCAGTTGTTTAGCAGATGTAGCTCCAGTTGTTTAGCAGATGTACTGTGTCAAAAAGGAGAAACCAGACACGCTCGTTGTCAAGAGGATGCGTGGCTGTAGCACTGCAATTACCTAGTGATTAGAATAGAAGTGGCCTTGCAGTCTCGGTTGTTCTCGGCCATGCCACTCCGCAACCCACCAGAAATTGAAACAGTTGGGCGAATCTGTACTTCATCTACCAAGAGAAACACATTCTTCTGTTGCAGTGTCTGGACTTTGTCAAATGTTTCCCTCAACACCTGGTCCTTGTCAATAGATGAAGTGATGTACTGCAGCTTGCGTTTGCATGGCAGCACCAAAAAGTCTCTGAGCTGTTCATAATTAC
>VCRD01001252.1:49202-59815 GCA_006783055.1 Trinorchestia longiramus
TGTGTTGTGTTGTGTTGTGTTGTGTGTGTTGTGTTGTGTTGTGTTGTGTGTGCTGTGTGTTGTCTGTGTTGTGTGAGGCACGTTCTGAGTACTGTGTATGTGATGTGTGTTGTGTGTTGTGTGAGTTACGTTCTGATTACTCTGTGTGTGATGTGTGTTGTACGTGTTGTGTCGGTCACGTTCTGATTATGGTGTGTGAGGTGTGTGTGTTGTGTGTGTTGTGTGTGTTGTGTGTGTTGTGTGAGTCACGTTCTGATTATAGTGTTTGTGTTGTGCGGATTCCGCTATGTGTATGGTGTGTGTCTTGTGTCGCATGTATGGTGTGTGTGTTGTGTTGCGTGTATGGTGTGTGTGTTGTGTCGTGTGTATGGTGTGTGTGTTATATCGCGTGTATGGTGTGTGTATTGTATCGCGTGTATGGTGTGTGTGTGTTGTGTAGCGTGTATGGTGTGTGTGTGTGTTGTGTAGCCTGTATGGTGTGTGTGTTGTGTCGCGTGTATGGTGTGTGTTGTGTCGCGTGTATGGTGCGTGTGTGGTATCGCGTGTAAAGTGTGTGTTGTGTCGCGTGTATGGTGTGTGTGTGTTGTGTCGCGTGTATGGTGTGTGTGTGTGTTGTGTAGTGTGTATGGTGTGTGGTGCTCATGTTTGCATGAACAGTTGCGTTTTGTGTGAGTGCGCTCATACTTTTGCGAGTATGAAAATTTCTAAACCCGTGAGAGTATTTTGAGTGAATTAATGAACAGATTATTTTTTTTCTTAAACACATTCATTCAGGTAGTATTTTTTGTTGGCGTCTGCGTAAAATAAAGCAATCGGAAAAGTGTTAGTATAAGGCTGAGAACCTTCAGCGAAACGAAGCGCAACCGAATAATTTAGCAAGATTAGAGCAGAACTGTCAACAGTCAGCAACGGTAAGGGTTGTGAGTTGAAGATTGAAGAGTAAAAACTCAGTTCGTTGAGTAAAATACACATTATGATAGGATTCAATATGAGGCACCCAGTGGACATTAAATCTTTATCTTTGTTGAAAAATTATCGTAAACTTTCTTTAAAAACGATCTTCATCTTGCTTTAAAACACTATCTGTATCTTTCATAAGTAATGTTCTGCACCTTTCTTTAAGACGATCGTTATATTTTTTCAGAAACGATCCGCATCTTTCTTTAACAATGATCTGCATTTTTACTTTAAAAACGATCTAGATCTCTCTTTAACAATGATCTGCATCTTTCTTCAAAAACGATCTACATCTTTCTTTAACAATGATCTGCATTTTTACTTAAAAAACGATCTAGATCTGTCTTTAACAATGATCTGCATCTTTCTTCAAAAACGATCTACATCTTTCTTTAACAATGATCTGCATTTTTATTTAACAATGATATTTATCTTCCTTTAAACATATCTTAATCTCTTTAAGTTCATACCCAATGATGTCACTGCTAAGGTTCGCAACAGCAGGCCGTGAGAGTCTGTACGGTGGATGGTGTGTGCTGCTTGTTCTGCTTTAGGTGCAGAAGCTGCACGGCTGCGGCACCGAGTTGCTGGACCGGCGACCTTCCCTCGCTGAACTTCTAGGATAGAATAAGGCAATAGAAACGAGCCGTTTGCCCCATTCTTGGGTTGCTACCCAAGTCCCATGCCCTAGGCTGCTACCTAGGGTCGTTGTCGCATGCGCAGGTAGACAGAGCTCGTTGTTGCATGAATAATTGCTGCAAAATTTGGAATTATAGTGCGGCTATGTGTATGTAAAAGTGTTGATGTATGAACATTGAAATTTGAAATTGTAGCATGGTAATGTGTGTGCAGAAGTCGTTGATGCATGGGCCATAGTGTTCAATTTTGAAATTATAGTGCAGTTAGTGCGGTAACATGTATGTGAAAGTCTTTATACATACACGACAAAGTTAAAATTCAAGACTTTATCACCGTTATGTGTATGTGAAGGTAGTTGATGCATACACCATGGCGTAAAAACTTAATATTTTAGAGCTGCTATGTGCGTGCATTGCCGTTTCTTGGCTCGATGATAGTGATAAATAGATGCAGTTTCAAGCTTAAGTACAGGATTTACAAGCACCTGACTGCGCTCTGAAGCATGCTGAGTTGTTCCAGTGTTTGCTGTTGTTGCTGGTGACCGTATTTGTTTACTATATTTTCTCTTTGCCATGTCTTTCTTTTTGGAGCACGAGTTTTTCTGATGAATAGAAAAACTGCCTTGCTTTAGCGTATTAGTTTTTAACGAAAAAATTTATACTACAATTGTACTATATGGTAATCTGTTAACAAAAACATCAATTTTTCTACCCAAAATGAATGATTGTTGATATCGCTGTATAGCGCCACAAGTTAAAGATTGCCATAAAATAATTGCCTATTAATAATTTACTCTGTTACTCGTTCTATCAGAAAAGAATCCAGTTAAACATCTACTGAAGCGTTCTCTCTCAAGATCCAAAGTGAATTAGAGATTGGGCCTTCTGAAAGTCATCATTCTTTGGACACAAACAAATTTAAAATGTTACGATCCAGGATCAATGAAGATCGTAGCTTTCATATAGAATTATGATTCAATATTTCACTAAATCGCAGTACCATAATAAGAGGATAACTGCCAGTAATTCTCACACTACTCTCGTAGCTGTAGATCTGACATGTGTGTTCACTGTAAGTGAGTAGATCGCACAGTCTGAAGCTTTGTAAGCTCGGTACATACTTTGCAGCTAGACTGATGAGGCATTACGATATCAATTTGTGCGGAACGTATCCACAAAACTCAAGCTTATGTTCACAAATCTGAGATGTTAGGAAGCACCTGCATGTGTTTTGCTTAAAACGTTACGTAGGCTGCCAAAGATGAGGTCTAAGTGCGAATGAACTGTAATATAAAACACATTTTCAAGCTTTACTTTATTGTGAGCTCGTCAAGAAACAGAATTGTTAATAGTCAACCGTTGAGCTCAAACGAAAGTACAAAATTTCAAGTCAAATTATGTTAACTGAAACATACTCAAATTTTAGATTATACAACCTACAAAGATGAAGAACTTTTTAAAAAATATGTTAGATTTAAAATAAGGCTTATATATAAGGTGACCAACGGGCGAATATTTTAGCTTCACTAGCTTCATTATCAATCGCTTTCGCTATCAAAAACTGCTAATATTTTTGTTGAAAATCGAGCATTTATTCCTTGTGAAGTACAAACGTAATCGGCTGCCAATGCTGAAAAAGTGCACTCATATGATTTTATTAACTTTCTTATAAACCATGACAGTATTTTTTCACAAAGAAGTTTATATTAGCGATAAACAGCAGGTTCCAGTTTTTTGAGCGGACCGATGGTATCCGCCGGTCTCATCATCGATAGGATGATTGAGCAATGACGTCCGGACCGTACTTCTTGATTGGAAAACCTGTCGTTTCATAGACAGCGAGTCAGTCAGTCAGTGTTTCTCGTGAACCGGACAACTGAAGCTCTTTAAAACCTTATTTGTGTTTTTGACCTGGTGTTTCTCATTTGATCACTCAATAAGCGGGTACATTCTGGTCAAGCAAGGATGCAGAGCATGGAGAGCGCGATGGTAATCGTGATTTATCTTGGCACTATACCCCTCTTTCTGAAGCCTCGCTCTAAATCCCATCCTAACGGCACGGAGAGCTCGGTCCATCAAGCATGCTGGCATGTTTGACGTCATCAACCTCTCTGGGAACACCGGCACACATGCCCGCCACGCTCCTTGAATAATTTTGAAACCTTGTTTCACTTGTTCTCTACACTGCTCCAAATTATCGGTACCGTTAGCCAGTGGATGCTGGTAAGGCTTGTTAATCCCAACATGAGGGTTGAGGTGACGAGTCTGACGACAATAAGGGGGACAGCAGAGCTAAATGTTTGGTCCAGCTGGGCAGCGAGGTTGGTCACTCGTTCGAGGTGGTTAGCAACATTGAAAGTTTGGCCGCTCATTGTTTTAGCAATGAAGTTAGGGCATGTTGAGTGGAGGGCAACCAGGATAAGTGAATGGATACTGGCTAAAAAAGTTCCAATTTTGACCGCGTTTTTCCCCAAAATCTCGTTTTGAGCGCGACGGATAACAGCAAGACCGTATACAAGGAAATTCCGAATCCTCTGGACAGAAATTCCTCGCTGAATATTTTCCCGTCTTTCTTAGGTGTTTTTTTCTCTCATCAATCATACTTGAATTCCATGAATTTGTTTATTCACGTGGATGAATTTTGTCTCCCGAGCTGTCGGCAGTTTTCGATTAAATTTTGATCTGAGTTGTGTGACGTGTTTCTTCTGGAGAAGATTGCATGGTTTCAGAGCCAAGATTTCGTTCAGGTGAGGTCTACACACCAATTGAACACACCTCGCCGGTTCTGTGTCTCAATGAACATGAATGGATCATGATCATTTAACCTTAGTTGTTTCCTAGCTCATTATGCTATTTTGCTTGGGTCCTGGGAACTTATTTAGAAATTCCAAGAGGATTTATTGTCAAGTTTATTTGCTGTTATCCAGGCACTTCACACGTAGAATTTGGGGTAAATTTACTTTTTCTGCTTTTCGGTTACTATTTGGAAAGAGACGAATCTTGTGATTTGCTAGTTGAAGTTTAATACTTCATTTTTCGGGAAGATGCAGTAGAAAGAGAATTGCTGTGCGAAATGATTGATTCCTCAGAAGAAAGAGTGTCTGAAAAATGTGTTCCAGACAGAGTTGAATTTGACTTTTCTAAAGTCGCAGGTTCTGTTTAACTGCGAAGTTTTTAGGTGATGTATAACGAACTCTAGGGGAGACTCGGAACTTAATCAGTCATTTCTTCCATTGACATGATTTTCGATTAATATTCCGTTGACGCACTATCTTGAATTTCTTTTGGATATTCAGTTCCTTGTGAAATTTTGCTCGACTTGATGAGCTAAGAAGAATTAGCACCGACTTTCCGTGACGATTAAAGTTTTGGACCTTAACTGATGGCTGTTGACAAGATTTCATGTTTTGGGGAGCTTTCATGAGGAATGCTTTAAAATACAGGTGTTTGAGATGTCGTATCATGCGTTCTATGATCTTGGGCAGATAATATCTGTTTTGTGAAACTAGTTTACGCCTTGGTCAAAGAACCAAATGATGGTCCCAAATATTGAGAAACATTCACCGCAGCTTCTTTCCGAAAGCTGCTGTGCGCTTCGGCCGATGGAAGTAAAGAAGCTGTTGAAGGAAAAAAGGAGGAAGAAGAAGAAGAAGAAGAAGAAGAAGAAGAAGAAGAAGAAGAAGAAGAAGAAGAAGAAGAAGAAGAAGAAGAAGAAGAACGATGGCTCTGAGAAGGTAACACTGGACTAGATTTTTCGTACGTGTCATGAGCAGTAGACGCAGATGACAGCTACTTCGAAAATGACGGCTGCAAATTTGAAGTCAAAAGACTTGTTTTAGCAGAATGAAAACTTTCAGGCTTACTAGGAAAGGCTTGTGATATTCCTGACGATTATGTCACACTATCAGGCTAAAAAATTGGATGGGATGTTTCTGTTGAGTGGAAACTTAGACGAGATGTTTCTGTAGAGTGGTAGCTTGGATGAGATGTTTCTGTTGAGTGAAAACTTGGATGAGATGTTTCTGTTGAGTGGAAACTTGGGCGAGATGTTTCTGTAGAGTGGTAGCTTGGATGAGATGTTTCTGTTGAGTGAAAACTTGGATGAGATGTTTCTGTTGAGTGGAAACTTGGGCGAGATGTTTCTGTTGAGTGGGAACTCGGACGAGATGTTTTTGTTGAATGAAAACTTGGATGAGATGTTTCTATTGAATGAAAACTGGGAAGAGATGTTTCTGTTGAGTGGAAACTCGGGCGAGATGTTTCTGTTGAGTGGAAACTTGGATGAGATGTTTCTGTTGAGTGGAAACTTGGATGAGATGTTCCTGTTGAGTGGAAACTTGGGTGAGATGTTTCTGTTGAGTGGAAACTTGGATGAGATGTTCCTGTTGAGTGGAAACTTGGATGAGATGTTTCTGTTGTGTGGAAACTCGGACGAGATGTTTCTGTTGAGTGAAAACTTGGATGAGATATTTCTGTTGAATGAAAACTGGGAAGAGATGTTTCTGTTGAGTGGAAACTCGGGCTAGATGTTTCTGTTGAGCGGCAACTCGGGCGAGATGTTTCTGTGGAGTGAAAAATTGGATGAGATGTTCCTGTTGAGCGGAAACTTGGATGAGATGTTTCTGTTGAGTGAAAACTTGGACGAGATGTTCCTGCTGAGTGGAAACTTGGATGAGATGTTCCTGTTGAGTGGAAACTTGGGTGAGATGTTTCTGTTGAGTGGAAACTTGGATGAGATGTTCCTGTTGAGTGGAAACTTGGATGAGATGTTTCTGTTGAGTGAAAACTTGGATGAGATTTTCCTGTTGAGTGGAAACTTGGATGAGATGCTCCTGTTGAGTGGAAACTTGGGTGAGATGTTTCTGTTGAGTGGAAACTTGGATGAGATGTTCCTGTTGAGTGGAAACTTGGATGAGATGTTTCTGTTGAGTGGAAACTTGGATGAGATGTTTCTGTTGAGCGGAAACTTGGATGAGATGTTCCTGTTGAGTGGAAACTTGGATGAGATGTTTCTGTTGAGTGGAAACTCGGGCGAGATGCTTCTGTTGAGTGGGAACTCGCACGAGATGTTCCTGTTGAATGAAAACTGGGAAGAGATGTTTCTGTTGAGTGGGAACTCGCACGAGATGTTTCTGTTGAATGAAAACTGGGAAGAGATGTTTCTGTTGAGTGGAAACTCGGGCGAGATGTTTCTGTTGAATGGAAACTCGGGCGAGATGTTTCTGTTGAGTGGAAACTTAGATGAGAATTGGTTTCAGTTTAATGAAAACTAGGATCAGAATTTGATTCAGTTGAGCGAAAACTTGGATGAGGATTTGTTTCAGTTGAGCGAAAACTTGGATGAGGATTTGTTCCTGTTGAGTGAGAACCTGCATGAGAATATCGGTGCGTTGACTGAAAACTTGGGCCGTGTGACCCATCTTATGAAGGAGACTGAGGTTGAGACGAGGAAGAGGCTCCGAGTAACTTAGATCGAGAAAGTTGCTACCGAGTATCATTTTATGATCCCTCGCGAGTTTATTTACTGTTCCGATTAGTTTAGTTGCTGGAAACGTTCGAAGAAGTCGTCTCATGCTTTGAATACAATTATGAACCACCGGCGGTCGACGCTTGCAACTATGAACTTTGCTGATATTAATCCTAGTCGCTGGCGGTAGGAAGGAATGTTGTTGATGATCCTCGGATATCCTGTTGACTTTAGCTCACATTTGTTGGCAAAGACAATGACGATGGAAGAACTTCTTGCTAAGTCGATTAAGTAGAGCGTCCTTCAGAAACTTGAGAGTTTGAGTGAATTGAAGTGCCTTTAGACGTGCTAAAGTCAGTGGCCCTTTAAGAGTTAAATTGACCTGAGCCTACCGAGCCATATTTTGGCAAATTTTATGATTCTGATAATCCTGGCGTAATTGATGCTGTAAAGAGCTGTGCTGTTGCACTGCTAGCTGATGCATCATGCCTTAACGAAGGACGTTTATTGGACAAATCGGATCCTAGTTACTGGCTCTCATTCAATGTTTCTGGCGCTGTATTTGCATCTCTGGACCTCTGATCTCTAGTAACTGTTCCTAGCGCTGTCTAGTGAGAACTGCTTTATTCTTAGAGTGAAATTGGTTCACTTGAAATTTTTGCTTTACTGATTGGCCCATCGCTTAACTGAGAAATCAAATTTAGGGCAGCAGAACGCACTTCATTTTCGTACAAAGTTTAATCATTTGGCCTAGCTGAAAGTGTATTCTCGCTTCTATATCCTCGGTTCGAGGAATCTTGTATGATGGAAGTCCACTTTGAATCACTTTCTCTTTCCAGTTTATTTGGATCGGCTGAGCGCTGCGGCGTTCTATTGGAATGCCCAATTGACAACCACGAAGTATCTGACTAAATTTCAGGCATATTTTCCGGGGTGTGAGCTTGGTTTTGCTGTATCGTTGGAAGAGTCCATACTTTAGGGATATTTTATTTCAGGGCAGGACGGCCTTGCCTTGGATCCCTCTTCTTGATATGAAACAACACGTTGTCCCTCCTGTAAGCTCTTTTCTTCCGTCTTCTTCTTGCTGCTGTCATTACATTAGGTTTCTTGTGCTAAACTGAGCGTGGAGTGCTCTGATAAAGGGAGCATTGCTCTCTCTCATGAGCCTGTTGCATGAAATGGGACGAAGCCAATCTCTCTCGCTCAGGATCTCCCGTCTTGAATGTATCTTGCCAGCGCCAGGCTTTCACACAGTCAAACTGATTACTGGCATCGTCTAGAGGGAAAATACAGCTTGCTATTGGCACTTATACGTCGTCTGATACGTAAATTTGCTGCTGAGGATCTTCCAACAATTGTTGATGTTACTGCAATAAGAATAAATTTCCTTCGAGCTCATCTCGCTGGCGCTAAAGTTCCAAGTTCCTTTCGTGATTGAAAGTTGTAAGGTCTTATTTTTCGGTAGCGTTTTACTTGGTGATATTTTCGCTAGCCGATATTTGCTATTAATTTTATTGCATTTGACATATGTTTTCTGGCCTTTGGAACGTGTACTGCGAAGCCTGATTACCTTGAGCGATACTGCCACTCTTTTAGTGAGCTGTTCTGTCGACTGCTTCTTTCGCTAACATCGACCCCAGGAATAGCATCATATTTGCCGCCTTTTTATTCTTTTCCGAATCATGCCCACTCCATTAAGTGGGTACACCAATTAATTTCTTTTTAGGAGGCTACCGTTGCATCAACATATTCATCCAAGATTATTAGTCAGCGTCATTTTATCGATTCTAGAAGTCCTAGGCCTTTGATAACTCATGGGAAAGCATTTTACAGCCTACAGGTGCGTTTTTATTTGGACCGCAAATACAGAAACTGCAGTGAACCGCGGCACTTTATGAAGAGCTGTAGAGTGGATACGGACATGTAGAACTTAAGAGGCTATTACAATGAGGGTAGTTGCATTATTCACTGTACTCGTCGTATAATAATACACAGTTTATTGCTTACTTGGTTCGTCTCTCTGCGACGCTCTTAAGGATTTGAACAGGATGAAATTCGGTAGGGTATACATGTATTGTAAGCATTGTATTGTGGATACCAAAGGCACATCCTTCAATATGAAAACTCCTTCACAAAGCCCGAGTCCACTGACAAATCAAACGAAAAGTGTCAGTAAAAACACATGAATTTTCACGTGTTGGTATACTAGTCCTGTATAATGTATAATTATGGGCTCGTTACCAGGAATAGGTGTTTGCTCTGGTGACTGCTTTATTTTACATGTTCAAAAGTTTTCCAACTACCTAATGCTTATATTTTTCCGTCCACAAAAGATGTGTAAAAAATCGTCATGCGAAAACTGTGTTTTTTATTTACGAACAACCAGGCAACTTCTAGAAGCCTTGCTTGGAGCAGGTAGGTCTGCAGGTGTAGCCGTAGAAGTAACCTTCGTAAACTAGAAGTATAATACTATACTTTAATTCAAAATGATGTCGACACTAAGTTTTTCGTGGGTAAAATAAAGATATTTTATTTATTTTGTAATTCAGCTAATAGGTAAACGCTTGAAAATTTTTAGTTTTAAACCATTCTTCATTCTTCAAACGCATAATTTCTCTAAATGCATAGATATATTGTATTTCTGAACAGTATAGTTAAATGCACGCACCCTAAGGAAAACAAAAACTGAATATTGGATCGTTGGCTGTATGATAACCCTGAAAATGAGTATACAAAATAAATAAGTGTAATAATAACAATATTTCTGAAATTAACAAAGAAAGCTACGCTTTCCCAGATCTGTGTCATGCTGTCATGCCTCTGAGTGAGTTCAAAAATATTTTTTTCTAGCATGGACTGATAGAAGTGAAAATACACAATTATTTTAATAGAGGAATGACCTCTTCACTTCCATCTTTTTGACGTAAATAACATATCCTCCGATATCCTTGTATGATAACATATTCAACGATATCCTTGTAACACAAACAACATATTCATCAATATCCTTGTAATATAAACAACATATTCATCAACATCCTTATAACACAAACTAGATATCCATCAACATCCTTGTAACACAAACAACACATTCATCAACACTGCTGCAACACAAACAACACATTCATCAACATTGCTGCAACACAAACAAAACATTCATCAACATTGCTGCAACAACACATTCATCAATACATTGCTGCAACACAAACAACACATTCATCAATACATTGCTGCAACACAAACAACACATTCATCAACATTGCTACAACACAAACAACACATTCATCAATACATTGCTGCAACACAAACAACACATTCATCAACATTGCTGCAACACAAACAACACATTCATCAACATTGCTACAACACAAACAACACATTCATCAACATTGCTGCAACACAAACAACACATTCATCAACATTGCTACAACACAAACAACACATTCATGAATACATTGCTGCAACACAAACAACACATTCATCAACATTGCTGCAACCCAAACAACACATTCATCAACAATGCTGCAACACAAACAACACATTCATCAACA